>JAFMOC010000195.1:0-40000 GCA_019802505.1 Corydoras sp. C115 | reverse complement strand
AACCGGCTGCAGTTCCGCCTCGCGAGTCAGGGGGCGCTTGTTCTTTACTCGTTCGATTTGTTTCGGGGCGACTGTGGATTTATCTCTGAGAGGCCGAGGCAGCGGGCCGGCGGTCCGCGGCGCTCGCAGCGTTTGAAGCGCCGGTCCGGTTCTGTTCTCCATTAAAAAGCCCTTTGGTTCGGTTCTCTGGTTTTGTCGTCGTCTGGAACGGTTTGCAGAACCCTGCCTCCCCCCCCCCCCGTTCTGCTGGACTAAAAGCGGGTCACTCGGTCGTGAAAGCGCCTTAATCCCGTTACGCACTCGCAGGTGAACACTCGCATGAGGCGGCGGAACCGGATCCGGATTCGGAAATGGGTTCTAATCGGGTGGAGAGGTCGCCGGCGTTCCGATCATCCACACGGAACTCTGCTTCGTTTGATGTCCGGAGACGGAAAAGATCAAAGACGGAAGACGGAGACACGATCAAGGTCTTGATCCAGGACGTCCCCCCCCCTCCCCCCTCACTGGAGACTCTTTCTTGGAGGTCCTGGGGATCCAGGTTTGAATCCAAGGATTTAAGGTGAACCGGCTGCTTTACATTGCCCCTGTACAGTCTGTGTGTGCCCTGAAGCGGCTCGGTTCTGCTTCCAAACGCAGGTGCGAGTTAAAAGAGAATCAGTCCTGGCTCTGGAGCGCCGCTCGCTAATGGAACGCAGGGCTTCGCAGGAAAAGCGGGCGGGCGGCGCGATCGCACCCCCCGGCGGTCAGCGCGTTCGCACCCCGCGTCCATTGGGCCGAGGTCTGGCCCGAATTAGAACGCCGATCAAGAACTCGGCGCTGTTTAAGAGAAGTGTGCGGTGTGAATGCGGATTCTGGTGATCGATCGCTGTGATTTGTGGGTTTAGTGATGGGATCCGTGGGGGGGGGGGAGAGAACATAAACACCCCCCCCCCCCTCCAAAATTTAAGTGTCCTGCTCTTTTAAGGAGGACGGATTTGGTCTCTGGAATAAAGAGACGCGGGGTTTTTATTTGCGTCTCCGCTGCATTCCAGTCTTTTTTACGGCGGCGTCGTAAATGTCAGGAGCTTGAGGTCACCTTTCAGCTCAGATCACATGGTTCTGATCTAGAACCCCACCGCCTCAGACCAGACCTCCAGCTGCCCCCTCATCGGGGACGGCGGTGCATCCACCCGGCCGGCCCGTGCGTCCCCGGCGAGGACAAATCCTCAGTTCCACAGATTGAAATAAACACAGCAAGGGTTCTGCAGCTTCACTGGACAGCCGATCGCTTCTGACGCGATGAGAACAGTTTGGGGAAGGCCCGTACCTTCTGTCTCAACGCAGACAGACACAGGACTCGTTGGGTGGACGCGGTGTGGAAGAACTGGACCGAACGTCTTTGGGATGAACGTTGTCCTGCATGCGCTGATGACCCCTGTGTTACCCTGTGTTACCCGTGCAGTGCCCACCACCGCTTTTTCACCAACCCGGCCGCAGGGTTCTGCGGGAAGTGGTGCACCATGTCCGCACCTCTGTCCTTTTGATGAAATGTCTTGATTGTCTTTGAATCAGGGGACGTCCCGCCCTGCAGAATCGAGAGCAGTGCGTTATGGGCTGTTCCAATGCAAAAAACAAGACACTGACCTCTAGTGGCGTCCACTCCTCCAGACAGGCTTTCCGTCAGATTTTGGGATGAACGTCCATCACCGGTTGGACCTCGCACTCCAAAATCTGACGGAAAGCCTGTCTGGAGGAGTGGACGCCGTTATAACTGCCCGTCCAACGTAGTGACTCTCGAACATGTCCAGTGGAACGTCCTCCAGCGTTGACTACAGCCAAGCGGCCACTAGAGGTCAGTGTCTTGTTTTTTGCATTGGAACAGCCCATAATGCACCGCTCTCGATTCTGCAGGGCGGGACGTCCCCTGATTCAAAGACAATCAAGATATTTCATCAAAAGGACAGAGGTGCGGACATGGTGCACCACTTCCTGCGGAACCCTGCGGCCGGGTTGGTGAAAAAGCGGTGGTGGGCACTGCACGGGTAACACAGGGGTCATCAGCGCATGCAGGACAACGTTCATCCCAAAGAAGTTCGGTCCAGTTCTTCCACACCGCGTCCACCCAACGAGTTCTGTATCTGTCTGCCCTGAGACAGAAGGTACGGGCCTTCCCCAAACTGTTCTCATCGCGTCAGAAGCGATCGGCTGTCCAGTGAAGCTGGATACGCAGCTCTGCAGACAGAGGGGGCAACCTGAAAATCCTGGCGGGGACAAAGTGATGGACGGGACAGACTTTAAAACGGCGCGGTGGGTGTCCGGCGACCTCACGGCGACCTCGCGGACAGCCCCGGGGCCGGACGTGGCCCCCGGCCGGCCCCGTTCGGTCCTCCTGTCTGGGGTTTACGGCGCTGGGGTTCTGAGGGAAAAGCCCGAAGGTTGTTTGCAGAAGCGGAACGTCCCCCTGCATGTCCTCCAGCGAGCGGGGGGACGGAATTTAAACACATTCCGAGGGCTGCTGGCCTCCCTCAGTCCTGAAGCTCCACCCGCAGCTTCAGCCGTCTCCATTTCTAACAATAATAAACAGCCGGGACGTCCGGCGTAATCTCCTCCGCCTGTTCCCCCCCCCCCCCGTCCACTGTCCCCCCCCCCGCTGCAGAACGTTCCCACAGCCCACCCAAACACCCCGAGAGCGGCGGCCACCCAAACACCCTGACGGAGCGCCTCGCCGGACCCTCGCCGGACCCTCGCCGGGCTGCAGGTGCCGATGCAGACGCTCCGTCGTGTCAACAGGGGGCGTCCAATCCTGACATCATGTCTCAGCATCGTGTTGAGCGTCGAGCGCCTCTTCATCACCGACCCAGCGGCAGGGTTCTGCACAAACAACATCCTGGGGCCGGAGACCTTTTCACCTTTAATACGGTAGAGGTCTGTGGATCCGTTACCGAGTCTGATGGGGGAGCGCCGGGGTCAGAGAGTCCAGGTAATGATCCGAAAGGACCCCTCACGGCTGACCCCCGCGTTCTGACCCCTCACGGCTGACCCCCGCGTTCTGACCCCCGACATCGCGCTGCGGTTCTGTAAGTCCCGTTGGATGTGAACATCTGCAAAACGACGGACCGTTCGGACGTTTTCTTCTCTATTGGGGTTTCCTCTCTGAATGACCGTTTCTAACGTTTCGGAGAACCTCAGCGCGGTTCTCAGAGAGTTTGAGATTTCACTCTGCGGTTCTTAAAGAGAACCTTGAGTTCTATAAAAAAATTTTAAAAAACCACTGATTTAAAGAAAGGAACCTCTCATACGCCGGAGGTTCTGCAATACGCCGGAGGTTCTCTGATACGCCTGAGGTTCTGTGATACGCCGGAGGTTCTGCGATACGCCGGAGGTTCTCCGATATGCCAGAGGTTCTCCGTTCGGGAACGCCGCCTCAGCCTCGCTGCCTGACTTCATTAAAGAGGAATGCTCTGTGTTCTGTGGATCCTCTGCTCCTTTCATTTTTTTGTTTTAATTCCTCCCCGTTATGAGTTAGTGGAACCCAACGGCATGAACACACTGCACACACACTGCACACACACACACACACCAAACACACACACCACACACACACACACACACCACACACACACACCACACACTCACACACACACCCCGCACACACACACCCCACACTCACCCACACACCCCACACACACACCCCACACACACACACCCCACACTCACACACACACACCACACACACACACCCCACACACACCGCACACACGTTTAGATGAACATGGGATGTTTTTGGTTCTGTAGCAGTGAGACATTTGGTTCTGCGTTTCGTGACCCACTTTCTCTCTCTCTCTCTCCGCGTGTCTCTCTCTCTGTCTCTCTCTCTCTCTCTCTCTCTGTCTCTCTCTGTCTCTCTCTCTCTCCCCGTCTGTCTCTCTCTCTCCGCGTCTCTCTCTCTGTGTCTCTCTCTTTGTCTCTCTCTTTGTCTCTCCCCATCTCTCTCTCTCTCCGTCTCTCTCTCTCCGCGTCTCTCTCTCTCTGTGTCTCTCTCTCTCTCTCTCTCTCTGTGTGTCTCTCTCCCCGTCTCTCTCCCTCTCTTTCTCTCTCTCTCTCTGTGTCTCTCTCTCGCGTCTCTCTCTCTCTCTGTGTCTCTCTCTCTCTCTCTCTCTCTCTGTGTCTCTCTCCCCGTCTCTCTCCCTCTCTTTCTCTCTCCCCGTCTCTCTCTCTGTGTGTGTCTCTCTCTCTTTCTCTCTCCGCGTCTCTCTCTCTGTCTCTTGTTTATCTTTCTTAATCTCGACGGCGACTCTGCGTTTCTGTCAGTGTGAGCTGTGAGTGGCGGTGCGCAGCTGAATAATGGAGAGCGCTGATGGAGCCGCGCGGGCCCCGACCTGCACGCGGGCCCCGACCTGCACGCGGACCCCCGCCGCCGTCTGCGCCGTCACGTGACCGAGCGCATCAGACGTTGTTCTGCGTTCCCCGAGGCGAAACCTCAGCATTCTTACATCCTGATTCACCTGCGAACCGCAGAGAGCAACGCGCTCGCCCACCTGAAACCTCAAACAGGTGTGAGCGACCAGGTGAAGCGCCGCGGGCCGCTGATACCGCCATCGCCAGAGATAATGACAGGAGAGATGATGAGGGACTCTTACTTACTCATCGCTACGAACTGGATCTTTGGTATGTTCTCCTCCTCACGCACGCACACTGCAGTATGCAGGACGATGAGGACACGCCTCCTCATTCTGAGGTTTCGGCTCAGCCTCGTGCAGAAGTGGGTGCACAGCGACGCCCGCAGTGCCCCCTGCACCGGCGTCCCGTCTGCGGCATCCCGTCTGTGGTGCCCCGTCTGAGGCATTCTGTGCATCAGCGTCCCGTCTGCGGCGTCCCTTCTGCGGCGTCCCGTTTGTGGCATTCTGTGCATCGGCGTCCCGTCTGCGGCGTCCCGTCTGCGGCGTCCCGTCTGCGGCGTCCCGTCTGCGGCATTCTGTGCATCAGCATCCCGTCTGCGGCGTCCCGTCTGCGGCGTCCCGTCTGCGGCGTCCCGTCTGCGGCGTCCCGTCTGCGGCGTCCCGTCTGCGGCATTCTGTGCATCAGCATCCCGTCTGCGGCGTCCCGTCTGCGGCGTCCCGTCTGCGGCATTCTGTGCATCAGCATCCCGTCTGCGGGGTCCTGTGCACCAGCATCCTGTCTGTGGTGCCCCGTCTGCAGCATCCCGTCTGTGGCATTCTGTGATCAGCATCCCGTCTGCGGCGTCCCGTCTGCGGCATTCTGTGCATCAGCATCCCGTCTGCGGGGTCCTGTGCACCAGCATCCTGTCTGTGGTGCCCCGTCTGCAGCATCCCGTCTGTGGCATTCTGTGCATCAGCGTCCCGTCTGCGGCGCCCCGTCTGCGGCGCCCCGTCTGCGACATCCCATTCGCAGGACTCTGTCTGTGGCACAACGTCTGCAGCATCCCATTTGTCTGCGGCATCCTGTGAGTAAAATGCAGGTTTAGAGGCTGACCAACACAAACTCTGCAGTTATCTTTAGTTCGTTGGTGGTGCCTCCATCTCTCCTCCCAGAATCCTCTCCTGCTGCCGGCCTTAAACCAGACGCAACCTCAGAATGACCTCAGATCTGGGTGGAGTTTCCATGTTCTCCCCGTGTCCACGTGGGTTTCCTCCGGGTTCTCCGGTTTCCTCCCACAGTCCAAAAACATGGATCAAGTCAATTGAATTCTCCAAATTGCCCCATATAGAGTGTGTCTGTCTGAGTGAGTGTGTGTCCAGCAATAGATTGCCCCCCTGTTCTGGGTGTATCTGCCCAGCGCCCGAGACGTTCTCCCCTGGATGGGCATGGGGAACCCCCCTGCGACCCTATTGGAGGATGATGGACGGATGTTTTGAATTGTTTCTGATGCAGACGCTCTCTGTTTGTGATTCAGCTCGGTGATGATTCAGCACGCGACTCAGCGATTCCCTCGCCGTCGCAAATTCGACTCTTAATTTCGCCTCGAAGAAGAGAATTGAACACAATGTATCAATCAGAGACATCAAAGAGTCCAAACTGTCCCAACTCCCACAAGAACGTCCAGCGTCTCTTTGTTCTCACGCTCAGAGTTCTTCACTTAAACAGAACGAGACGAGGACCTGCTCATCACCCTCATCATCCTGCACCCCCACCACCCCCCCCACCACCCCCTCCCACCCACCAATAACAAGACAAGAAAGAGAAGGCGGCAACAGAACCCGCATTAGATCCTACAGCAGAACGCCGGTTGGCACAGAGGGACGTTCCGTTGGTGGTCGATTCCACAGCTAGGGGGCAGGAAGAGAAATATAGAGTCAGGGAGACGAAAAGAGAGAAACGTGTGTGTGTGTTGTGGGGGGGGGGGGGGGGGCGCTGTTTAATTAAGTTCTTGCTCACAGGGATAATCAGAAGTGGAATTTCAGCCTAATGGTCCATAATGTTCTGTTTCCTGATATTACGTCCAATCAGCAATCAAAGAGCTCAGCTATTTACGACGTCCTGAAAGCTCTGCGTCCATCTGCAGCCTCCACGTCTCACCAAAAAAAAAAAAAAAAAAAAAAAAAAAAGAAATAATAAGGAACTCGGTCGGTTTAAAAGAGCCAATAAAAACCGGGTAACGAGAGGAAACGGAGGCATTCCTAACGATCGTTAGCTTAAAGGGAAAATAAACCGCGCTACAAATTAATGCTAACTTTAATTCCTGTTTTTACACGAGCGGGGGGGGGGGGGGGAGATCCGGCGTGGACCACAGACCGAGCGGGGGGATCCGGCGTGGACCACAGACCGAGTGGGGGGACCACAGATCGAGCGGGGGATCGGCGTGGACCACAGACCGAGCGGGGGGATCCGGCGTGGGCCATCTGGCCGAGCGTGAGGACCCGGTGTGGACACAGACCGAGCGGGGGGATCCGGCGTGGACCACAGACCGAGTGGGGGGATCCGGCATGCGAGCGGGAGGATCCGGTGTGGACCACAGACCAAGCTGGGGGATCCGGCGTGGACCACAGACCGAGTGGGGGGATCAGGCGTGTGAGCGGGGGGATCCGGCGTGGACCACAGACCGAGTGGGGGGAT
Source organism: Corydoras sp. C115 (assembly GCA_019802505.1). Classification (NCBI taxonomy): domain Eukaryota; kingdom Metazoa; phylum Chordata; class Actinopteri; order Siluriformes; family Callichthyidae; genus Corydoras; species Corydoras sp. C115. Next base: position 32,947 of record JAFMOC010000195.1, on the reverse strand, counting down.
CCATTTGACGGCGTGTTTTAGGCTCCGCCCCCTCGGCCGCGGTCTCGCTCCTGTACGGTTGACCTTGGATTCCCACATTCCCTGCCGCCGACAGGCCTGACGTGTTCGACTCGGCTCCCGGACTCCCACGTTCTGCCGGAGCGTCGCCGTGCGAGCGCCTCCTCCTCCTCCTCCGTACCTGTGCACCCCCCCGCCACAAACACCCCCCCCCCCCCCCACCCACCCGCTCACAAGTTATCGGTTCGGCCGCGAAACGCCGACGGCAAATCAAAACCCGCTGGGAAAAACCCCTCACAGCGCGAAACCCGCGGAGGCCTTTACTCTGACATCAGCGCCGGCGGACGGGATAGGCCTCGACGCCCTTCTGCTTTACGCCGTGTGTCAGAAGTAAAAACTGGGGCAAGAAGAATGAGCTCTTCTGTTTCTGCCCCTAAATCACATTAGATACATCTGAAGGTGTGTTAAGGAGAACCACCTGGGCGGCCGGCCCGGAGACGAGTCAGCCCTGATGCTACCGAAAGCCCGGATCTCTCTCACACACACTCACACACACACACACACACACACACACACCGTGAAGTGAACACACACACACACACACACACCGTGAAGTGAACACACACACACACACACACACAGTGAAGATATATATAAAAGATATTCATTCATTCATTATCTTCCGCTTTATCCTCTATTAGGGTCGTGTGTGTGGGGGGGGGGGTTCCCCATGTCCATCCAGGGTAGAACGTTTCGGGCGCTGGGCAGATAGACCCAGGACAGGACGCCAATCTATCGCTGGACACACACTCACTCACAAACACACTCTATATGGGGCAATTTGGAGAACTCGATTGACTTGATCCATGTTTTTGGACTGTGGGAGGAAACCGGAGAACCCGGAGGAAACCCACGCAGACACGGGGAGAACATGGAAACTCCACCCAGATGGGGATTCGGACCGGGAATCCCTAGTGCTGAGAGGAGAACATGCTAAACCACTAAGCGCGCCTTTGAAGCGTGGCAGCGAGCGCTCTGCTCTGATCCGGCCCGGCGTTTCAGTTTAGAGCAGCCAATTCACCTTGAATCCATGTTTTTTGGACAGGGGGAGAACATGGGAACCCCATGAGAACCCAGATTGGGATTCAAACCCGATTTGATCCAGATGAGGGAACCACTACACCATCGTCCCGCCCCCAAATTAAACCAGTTACTGCTCTCAGACGGCATTAATCAACCAATAAGCTTCGAGGGGGCGTGGCATTATTGTGAATAAATCCCATAAAGAGGTGTGATTATTTAAAAAGAATAATAATCAACCTCGACGTCTCATTGCGTTTTTCAAAACATTTACAAACACGTTACAATAAAAATCAAATTTGATTCGTTAATAATCTGCTCTGACGTGACGTAACCCAGTTCGGTTTCCAAAGTGTTTCCAGTTTCAACAATCAAACACTGCCATCTAGCGGTCGAATCACAGAACGCGGTTTACGAAAAACATCAGTAAATAATGTATTGTGTATCGCGCATTGATTCTGACATCAGCGCCGGCGGACGGGACAGGCCTCGACGCCCTTCTGCTTTAGGCCGCGTGCCTCTGAAGCGTGGTGGGGCGACGCTCTGCTCTGATCCGGCGTTTCAGGCGGTGATTTAAGGCGCCGTTTCCGGAGCTCTGGAATGCGGGATGACTGATCTATTTTCCGACGTCGGTTCACCTGCTCTAAATGGAAGCACATGTCGCGAGGGAACGTCTCGCTGCGTCGGCGTCTTAATTGGAAACACGCCGAGCCCGGTGTCGGACCGAGGGCCGCCGAGGAATCCGCACGCGTCGGGACGTCGACATCGCCGAGCCGCCATGAGCCGCGAAAAGCTCCAGGAGGGGCGTGAAGCTTTGATCATTCATTCATTCATTATCTTTCGCTTTATCCTCTATTAGAGTCACGAGGGGAGGGGGGGGGTTCCCCATGTCCATCCAGAGAACGTTTCGGGCGCTGGGCAGACACACCCAGGACAGGGCGCCAATCTATCGCTGGGCACACACTCACTCACACAAACACACTCTATATGGGGCAATTTGGAGAACTCAATTGACTTGATCCATGTTTTGGACTGTGGGAGGAAACCGGAGAACCCGGAGGAAACCCACGCGGACACGGGGAGAACATGGAAACTCCACCCAGATGGGGATTCGAACCGGGAATCCCTAGCGCCGAGAGGAGAACATGCTAAACCACTAAGCCCCCGTGCCGCCCTATATATATTTTCATTCATTCATTATCTCCCGCTTTATCCTCTATTAGGGTCGCGGTGGGGTTCCCCATGCCCATCCAGGGGAGAACGTCTCAGGCGCTGGGCAGATACACCCAGGACAGGACGCCAATCCATCGCTGGGCACACACTCACTCACACAGACACACTCTATATGGGGCAATTTGGAGAACTCAATTAACTTGATCCATGTTTTTGGACTGTGGGAGGAAACCGGAGAACCCGGAGGAAACCCACGCGGACACGGGGAGAACATGGAAAGTCCACCCAGATGGGGATTCGAACCGGGAATCCCTAGAGCTGAGAGGAGAACATGCCAAACCACTAAGCCACCGTGCCGCCCTATATAATATTTATAAAATATATATCTAACTTTCAGAACGTTTCTGTATGTTGCAGCTCATTACCTTTGGAACCGCAGAACCTCAGCAGAACCTCAGCAGAACCACAGTCCGGTCTGAGAGGAGGTCAGCTGGTCAGTGCTCTTTCCCCTCATCTGCTGCAACAGTGACCCCCAGTGGCCGGTGAGTGAGACCTGAGTGAGACGTGTGATTAACACCGGGGCAGAACCCATGAAGTCCACTTTACCCCGAGCTGGTGGGGGGGATGGGGGGGGGCAGTCAGAACTCATGTGAAGGCCTCACGTTCTGCAGCTGCGGCGTTCTGGAACGTTCCAGCCAAACATCTCTCACTCTCACCTGAGCTTCTCATTTTAACGTGGGAGCTTCCGGTTTTCTGTTAGAACACTGCTGCCCCCTGCTGCTCAGACGAAGGAATAACTTTTTAAAGGTCGTTTAAAGTGGCAGGACCTTTAGGTCGGGTACAGAACAGAGGTTCTGCCAGTTTAAGAACATTTAGAACATCTCTGTAACACCAGAACAGTGGGGCTTCATTAAAAAAAAGTTTTTGGAATTTTTTGGGTGAAAATCGAAGCCCATGCCATAAGACAAACCATTACAATGAATGCAATCGCTGTTCCAATTCATCCCAAACATGTTCAGGGCTGTGTGGTAGCACATCTTCATGAAACTTGCCTCTTCTTTCAGTTAGGGTGGATGCGGACTGGTTTTGGGAACGTTGGGAACGTTGAGGTTCCCCTTCAGCATCGGGATGTACCCGGGGCGGTTCGGGCATCATGACACCCCCACTGCGATGAATCCTGGACATGTTCATGCTTTCAGCCTGACCCACTGTGGAAACTATATTAGGGTCGCGGTGGGGTTCCCCATGCCCATCCAGGGGAGAACGTTTCGGGCGCTGGGCAGATAGACCCAGGACAGGGCGCCACTCTTTCGCTGGGCACACACTCACTCACACACACACACTCTATATGGGGCAATTTGGAGAACTCAGTTGACTAGATCCATGTTTTTGGACTGTGGGAGGAAACCGGAGAACCCGGAGGAAACCTACGCGGACACGGGGAGAACATGGAAACTCCACCCAGATGGGGATTCGAACTGGGAATCCCTAGCGCTGAGAGGAGAACATGCCAAACCACTAAGCCACCGCAGTGGAATTCATTATTTACATTTACATTTTGGTCATTTATTGGACGCTTTTATCCAAAGCGACTTACAAGGCGAGTACAGGGTTCATCACAACATCCCTGCAGCATTGAGGGTTAAGGGCCTCGCTCAAGGACCCACATTGGTAACTTCAGGGGACCTGGGATTTGAACCCCCAACCTTCATATTGACAACCCAACACCCGAACCACTGAACTACCGCTCCCAACCATTATGGTTCCAAAAGCAGGAACGAGCTCAGAGTGAGGGTCACAACACTTGGTTGGTGTGAAGTGTCGGTGTCCTCATACTTTTGCACTGGTCACTCTCAGACCTCACGAAATCAGTAAACACCCAGGACGCCGCGGGGCCCCAGCCTGCCTGCGGCGCGCCCCTCAGCGGAACCCGTCATCAGAACGTGGATTCGAACCCGAGTTTAATATCGGCTGCACGTCTCACCCTTTCTACAGACGCGAGTTTGCCCCGGTGCAGTTGCCCTCCCGTTTGCACCCGAACTGCGAGTTCACTCGGGTCCCAGGAGGCCTCGTTACCGCACGATTTTAAGGGCCTCTGTCCCTTTATTCGCCACCGGAGGGAGCACTCTGACGAGCCCACTGGAGACCAGACCAGAGCGTTGACGTTCAGCAGGGACAGGCTTGTTATTACTCACACAGCAAACCAGCGGCCATCGACCCGCTCGCTGACCAATCCAACTGATGCGTACTGAAATGAACCACAGCGCCCCCACCCCTCCGATCGGAGTTAACGTCTGGGAGAAGAAATGAATGAAGACGAGATTCTTAAACCGAAATATTTTGTTCACTGCAACCAAAAACAAAAGCTCTGGTAATCACACACCTGACCTTCCTCTGCTTCACCTAGCTGTTCCCATCAGGGGGTGCCACAGGGGTGATTACTCTCCATCTCACAGTGTCTTCAGCATCCCGCTGAGTCATTATAAACCTCCTGGCCTCTCTCCTCCTCCTCCTCCTGCCTCATACTCACCTCCCTAACTGTACTCAACCTCCCTGCCATCCTCGCTCTCCCGGAAGCATGGCACCCCCGCCGCCGGCCGCCGGAGTCCACACGGACACCTGAAGACACGTCTCAAAAATTTATTAGTGTCGAGAAGCAGGACGTCATCTCAGAAACGTAAATGTGGACGTCCACGCGCGGACGAAACCTTTGAAAATATATTGCTCTAATTCAACCGGCACGTAAAACGGGACTCCAGACGGGACGGGGTTCCCCGGGTCCCCCACACGGCGACTCTCGGTCTGAGGGTCCCATCAGAACGTCCACCTGAGGCAGTGACAACATGAGGTAACATCACGGTCCACACTCTCATCAGCTAGTGCACTTTGCAGGTTACATAGAAGGCAGAACATCGTTAAAACGTTTAGAAAATGAATTAAGAACCTTTCGAACGCGAGAGTTTAGTTTCGGTGTTAAAATGGAAGGAAACCAAGCGTTAATTATCTGAGGAAAGCAACCAGAGAGGGCGACATGTGCTCATTAACGGGCTCATTAACGGGCTCATTAACGTGACCTCGTGACTCTTTAAAATTCACGGCCTGCTGATTACACAAGTCTCAGGTAAACAACACCTTTAATATCTGAAAATTCATTCATTCATTCGTTATCTTCCGCTTTATCCTCTATTAGGGTCGCGGGGGGTGGGGGGGGGGGTTACCCATGTCCATCCAGGGGAGAACGTTTCGGGCGCTGGGCAGATACACCCAGGACAGGGCGCCAATCTATCACTGGGCACACACTCACTCACACAGACACACTCTATATGGGGCAATTTGGAGAACTCACTTGACTTGATCCATGTTTTTTGGACTGTAAGAGGAAACCGGGGAACCCGGAGGAAACCCACGCGGACACGGGGAGAACATGGAAACTCCACCCAGATGGGGATTCGAACCGGGAAACCCTAGAGCCATCCTATCTGAAAATTCATTCATTCATTATCTTCCGCTTTATCCTCTATTAGGGTCGCGGGGGGGGGGGGTTCCCCCATGTCCATCCAGGGGAGAACGTTTCGGGCACTGGGCAGATACACCCAGGACAGGACGCCAATCTATCGCTGGGCACACACTCACTCACACAGACACACTCTATATGGGGCAATTTGGAGAACTCAGTTGACTTGATCCATGTTTTTTGGACTGTGGGAGGAAACCGGAGAACCCGGAGGAAACCCACGCGGACATGGGGAGAACATGGAAACTCCACCCAGATGAGAGGCGAACATGCCAACCACTAAGCCACCCTGCCCTATCTGAAAACTAATCAAATTAAAATAAAAAATCATACTTACCCTGTAATTACCAGGTACTTACTTCCAGGTACTTTCTGTACTATTTAAACAGTACTCACTCGGTAATTACCGGGTACTTACTGTTTATAAATGCAAATTTTTCTGCCTCTCTGATTTACAGATATCTGCCCCGTACTGACCAATCAACTGCCCCTGTAATCAGCAGGCCGACATTTAAAGTGTTACTCAAGAGAATAAAAAAGGCCATTTAAACAGACGTCTCTATATGAACATGTCCTCATAATGGTTAGTAAAATAGTTAACTAGTAGTTAGTTAGTCACTGAGGTGTTAGAGAGCGGGGGGGGGGGGGGCTGCATTAAGTCTATGTTCATATGTGAGGAAAACTCAACACCTTTCTGCTCTACATGAAGCTGAAGCGCTCGTTCATGGGGACACTGCAGTGATGCCGCGGCTGTAGGTCTGATCCCAGGTCCGATCCACGGTCTGATCCGTGTGCGATGCCGAGGTCTGATCCGAGGTCTGATCCGTGGTCTGATCCGTGGTCTGATCCGTGTGCGATGCCGAGGTCTGATCCGAGGTCTGATCCGAGGTCTGATCCGTGGTCTGATCCGCGGTCTGATCCGTGGTCTGATCCGCGGTCTGATCCGTGTGCGATGCCGAGGTCTAGGGATTCCCGGTGGTCTCCGTGGTCTGATCCCAGGTCTGATCCGAGGTCTGATCCCAGGTCTGATCCGCGGTCTGATCCCAGGTCTGAGCCCAGGTCTGATCCGTGTGCGATGCCGAGGTCTAGGGATTCCCGGTGGTCTCCGTGGTCTGATCCACGGTCTGATCCGAGGTCTGATCCACGGTCTGATCCGTGGTCTGATCCCAGGTCTGATCCCAGGTCTGATCCGTGGTCTGATCCGTGGTCTGATCCCAGGTCTGATCCGTGGTCTGATCCGTGGTCTGATCCCAGGTCTGATCTGTGTGCGATGCCGTAGCGTATCGTCCCTCAGACTGCAGGCAGCTCAGTCCTTTATTGCAGAGAGCTCACGCTGATCTGAGGTCTGTGTGTTGAGACGCCGTTGGTCGTTACCATTTCATCGCCTCTCGCACGGCTGTCCCTTTGGCTGCCAGTGTCCTCGACGTCCCTGATGTTCTGACCTGTAGCGCGTTGCAGAACGAGGTCTTCAAAGAGCGTGAGGACGTTTTTAGTGTTCGTGTGAGTCCGCCTTCAAATATTCACCTGCTCAGAAGAAAAGAAGATCAAAACGCGAGCGTTTGGTTAACGTTGTTCAGACAGTCGATTCATTTCATCATATATTATATATACACACACACACACACACACACACACACACACACACACACACACACACACACACACACACACACACACACACACACACACACACACACACACACACACACACACACACACACTACCGCTCCAAAGTTTAGGACCACTTGCAAATGTCCCTCTTTTCGGAAGAATGTCATGCAATTCACAAACAACATTTCACCCATTTCACAATTAATTTAAGTGTTTTAAATGATTTTTAAAGAATAATAACTATTTGTTGTATTAAAGCCTCTGTGTTTATTAAATCTGTGTTTATTAAATCTGTGTTTATTAAATCTGTGTTTAGAGCCTTATTTTGCACACAGTGCTATCATCGAACATTCTCAGTCCTCTGCCTAAATCTCCGGGTATAGCCATTAAAACAAGTTAACGATGTGCTCGGCTGATTGGTTGTTGGAACATTCAATCATTCATTCATTATCTCCCGCTTTATCCTCTATTAGGGTCGCGGTGGGGTTCCCCATGCCCATCCAGGGGAGAACATCTCGGGTGCCGGGCAGATACACCCAGGACAGGGCGCCAATCTATCGCTGGGCACACACTCACTCACTCAGACACACTCTATATGGGGCGATTTGGAGAACTCAATTGACTTGATCCATGTTTTTGGACTGTGGGAGGAAACCGGAGAACCCGGAGGAAACCCACGCGGACACGGGGAGAACATGGAAACTCCACCCAGATGGGGATTCGAACTGGGACTCCCTAGTGCTGAGAGGAGAACGTGCCAAACCACTAAGCCACCGTGCCGCGTTGTTGGAACAGCCTTGCTGAATTGTGATGCACAGCTGAAAAACGTTACAGCAATAAGTGAGCATTAAAGAGAGCACAAGATTCCAGATGAGTTTAGTATCTGAAGCTTCAGCGGTTGTTGGCGGTGCTTACAGAATCACAACGGCCAGAAACAACTTTCTTTAGAGAGCCGTCAGTCCGTTGTTGTGTAAAGGAAACACATATACATACATTATATATATATATATATATATATATATATATATATATATATATATATATATATATATATATATATATATATATTCATTCATTCATTCATTATCTTCCGCTTTATCCTATATTAGGGTTCTTGGGGGGGGGGGGGGGTTCCCCATGCCCATCCAGGGGTGAACATCTCGGGCGCTGGGCAGATACACCCAGGACAGGGTGCCAATCTATCGCTGGGCACACACTCACTCACACAGACACACTCTATATGGGGCAATTTGGAGAACTCAATTGACTTGATCCATGTTTTTGGACTGTGGGAGGAAACCGGAGAACCCGGAGAAAACCCACGCGGACACGGGGAGAACATGGAAACTCCACCCAGATGGGGATTCGAACCGGGAATCCCTAGAGCTGAGAGGAGAACGTGCTAAACCACTAAACCATCGTGCCACCTATATATATACAGTATATATATATATATATTATATATATATATATATATATATATATATATATATATAAAGTATATATATATATATATATATACATATATATATATATATATATATATATATATATATAGTATATATATATATATAAATATATATATATATAGAGCGATAGATTGGCGCCCTGTCCTGGGTGTGTATCTGCCCAGCGCCTGAGACTTTCTTCCCTGGATGGGCATGGGGAACCCCACCACGACACTAATAGAGGTAGGTAATGAATGGATGTGTATATAATATATATATATATGAATAGCATGACAGTTATTATATATGAGCTCTCATACCTGCACTGTGGGTTCTTGCTGCTTGTTCAGTCTGAAAGGAAAGAAAATTGGTTATAAAGTTTAGAGAAGCTCCTGAATTAAAGACTTGAATAGTTCTGACTTGATGTCTGGCAGCTGTTATTAATTAAAGGGACTGCCTGCACCACGGGGACGGCAGATAAGCCGTGTGTGTGTGTGTGTGTGTGTGTGTGTGTGTGTGTGTGTGTGTGTGTGTGTGTGCATGGCAAAAAATATCATTAAAGGAACACGGACAATGATGTGTTCGTCTCTGAAAAATTTGGTATTCCTTTAAGACGAATAAAAAAAATCATTAAAGGAACACGGATTCCCGGTTCGAATCCTTATGGGTGGAGTTTCCAATTTTTTTTTTTTTTTTTTTTTTTTTTTTTTTGTTCTCCCCGTGTCCGCGTGGGTTTCCTCCGGGTTCTCCCGGTTTCCTCCCACAGTCCCATATATTTCTCCACTGAATTCTCCCCCATATAGAGTGTGATGAGTGTGTGCCCAGTTGGATTGGCGCCCTGTCCTGGGGCAGCGCCCGAAACGTTCTCCCCTGGATGACATGGGGAACCCCACCAGCGACCCCTAATTAAAGACCAATCAATGTCGTGCCGTTTGTGATGGAACCGCCGGACATGATGCTGTGTGTACTGCCTCACAGCCCGATATTTGGTATTCCGCAGGACCTGCAAAAAAAACCTTTAAGACGAATAAACCGTAAAAAAACGGTAGTGACCGGCAAACTGAACGGAATAAAGTTCCTGGGTGAAGGGGGCAGGTTTCACGGGTGGCTCACGAGCTGGTTTAGCATGTTCTCCTCTCAGTCACGTAGGGATTCCCGGTTCGATTATCCGTTCGTTACACAACGCTCCCTGGGTGGAGTTGCCACGTTCTCCGCCCGTTGTGTTTCATTAACCGCACACTAATGACATGGGTCATCATCTCCCGCTGTTCATTAAGTTCATTATTCATTCATCATCTCCCGCTTTATCCTCTATTAGGGTCGCGGTGGGGTTCCTCATGCCCATCCAGGGGAGAACGTTTCAGGCGCTGGGCAGATACACCCAGGACAGGGCGCCAATCCATCGCTGGGCACACACTCACTCACACAGACACACTCTATATGGGGCAATTTTGGAGAACGCAATTGACCTTGATCCATGTTTTTGGACAGTGGGAGGAAACCGGAGAACCCGGAGGAAACCCACGCGGACACGGGGAGAACATGGAAACTCCACCCAGATGGGGATTCGAACCGGGAATCCCTAGCGCTGAGAGGAGAACATGCTAAACCACTAAGCCACCGTGCCGCCCGGAAAATTAGAATACTTTACAATAAATAGAATAATTATAATTATAATTCTCGAGCGTCAGCCGTGATACTGCAGCCCTGAGGCAATGAGGGATATGAGGGCCTTGTTTAAGAGTCCACAGAGGCCCCTGTGGAACCCACCCTTAAGATCGGAAGCCCCGCCCTCTGAGCTCTGAGCTGCCACACCCAAAGCTCTGATAAAGAGCAGAAATACAAAAACCGGTGGACTTTGAGTCGAGACGAGACGAGACGGACGCCATCAACAAAAAGATAAAGGCAGATAGTTTACACGTCGTCAGGACTTTATGAGATCTCGTAAATGTTATTGGAATGTGGAACCGAATCCATAAAGACACGAGTCCATAGAACCGAACAGAACAGTTCCTGAGCATCTGTCCATAAGGAGAGTCTCCACCCGGTGTCTTTAAATTTAAGCACACAGATTTCTGTTTAGTGTTTAGCATGTTCTCCTCTCAGCACTAGGGAATCCCGGTTCGAATCCCCATCTGGGTGGAGTTTCCATGTTCTCCCCGTGTCCGCGTGGGTTTCCTCCGGGTTCTCCGGTTTGCTCCCAAAGTCCAAAAACATGGATCGAGGTCAATTGGAGTCTCCAAATTGCCCCATATAGAGTGAGTCTGTGTGAGTGAGTGTGTGCCCAGTGATAGGTTGGTGTCCTGTCCTGGGTGTATCTGCCCAGCGCTCGAGACGTTCTCCCCTGGATGGGCATGGAGAACCTCCCACTCGCAACCCTAATAGAGGATAAAGCAGAAGATAATGAATGAATGAAGATTTCTGTGTTTTTCCATCCATTATCTTCCGCTTCATCCTCTATTAGGGTCGCGGGTGGTGGGGGGGGGGGTGCAGATACACCCAGGACAGGACGCCAATCCATCGCTGGGCACACACTCACACACACACACACACACACACACACACACACACACACACACACACACACACACTCTATATGGGGCAATTTGGAGACTCCAATTGACCTCGATCCATGTTTTTGGACTGTGGGAGGAAACCGGAGAACCCGGAGGAAACCCACGCGGACACGGGGAGAACATGGAAACTCCACCCAGATGGGGATTCGAACCAGGAGAGGAGAACATGCTAAACCACTCAGCCACCCTGCTATTAATTTGTATTAAGACGCTATTGGCAACACCTCATCTCCTACACGCTCAGAAGCCTGAGCGAGACCTCAGACATGTCTGCCAGAGACGGGGCAGGAGGACGTTCCGTACCTTTCCGCGTGGCTTTGGACGGACCGCCCGCCACGGTGTTCATATCGGCCGGCAGGCCCACGTACACGCCGCCGTAGTTCCTGAAGCAGGAGAACATGCTCACGTCAGAACCCAAACACGCTCCACAATCTTAACTCTACAATCGTTCACCCACCGCCGCTTCTCATCGTCCTGCGCGGGGTCTTCTGTCCTGTGATGGAACGCAGCAGGTTAAAGGTGAACCCTTCGATGCCGTGCGTTTAATTGGGCGGTGAGCGTGTAGCGGCGTCGTTATGAACGGGGACGGGGACGGGGGACGGGGGACGGGGACGGGGACGGGGGGAATTGGTCCCTCAGCGGCGGCTGAAACGTCAGGAGACTGTTCGGGAGATTAAAGCTTATTGCTGAACGCTGCAGTTCAGTAATTAGTGCCGAGCGGAGCGCTGCCTTCAGGTTCCACGGTGGAACTGCGTCAGCGGCACGTTCTCCGGCGGGACTCGCAGACTGCTGCGGGGTGGAATCGAGGCTCTCTGAGGAGCTCCTCCAGGCTAATGTTCTAATACCCAGAGATGCACAGTGTGTGTGTGTGTGTGTGTGTGTGTGTGTGTGTGTGCACCTCTGGGGTATTACAAACAAAAGGGAGCTCTCAGCATTAAGAGACTCGGACCTTCAGTTCATCAAACAAAAGGTTCTGCAGGTTCTCCGTGCCCATCCAGAAAATTTTTAAGTCGCTGGGCAGATACACCCAGGACAGGGCGCCAAACCTTTGCTGGGTACACACAATATAGGGGGCAACTTAGAGAGCCAATTCACCTTGAATCCATGTTGTTGGATTCATTCGTTATTCATTCATTATCTTCCGCTTTATCCTGTCGCGGGGGGGGGGGGGGGTTCCCCATGCCCATCCAGGGAAGAACGTCTCAGGTGCTGGGCAGATAGACCCAGGACAGGGCGCCAATCTATCGCTGGGCACACACTCACTCACACAGACACACTCTATATGGGGCAATTTGGAGAACTCAATTGACTTGATCCATGTTTTTTGGACTGTGGGAGGAAACCGGAGAACCCGGAGGAAACCCACGCAGACACGGGGAGAACATGGAAACTCCACCCAGATGGGGATTCGAACCTGGATCCGCAGCAGTGAGAGGAGAACCTGCTAAATCACTCATACAGCCAATCAAACTGTAATTTCTTTTACGCAGCCCCCGAAAAAGGGGCGTATTGTAGTTTGTTTGGGGTTCTCCGTGTGATGGTTATTGATGTGGAACTGAAAGTGGGACCGACTCGTGGGTTCTACACTTACAGATCCTTGGTGGCCTCTGCGGGACCTGAAGACAGAAAAGACACAAGAGGAAAAAGAACATGAGCTTCATTCACATTCAACTCGTTTAAAAACCCCGCAGCACGAGAGGAACCTTCATTAACCAAGACGAGAACGTGGCCGAGCAGAACGTCTGTGTGTGTGCGCAACAGTAAAAGCCTGATGTAAAGGAGGAGAGGGAGGGTGGAGAGAGGAGAGAGAGAGGGTGGAGAGAGAGGGTGGAGAGAGGAGAGAGAGGAGAGAGAGAGGAGAGAGGGGAGAGAGAGGGTGGAGAGAGGGAGAGAGAGAGGGGAGAGAGAGGGTGGAGAGAGGAGAGAGAGAGGGTGGAGAGAGAGGGTGGAGAGAGGAGAGAGAGGAGAGAGAGAGGAGAGAGGGGAGAGAGAGGGTGGAGAGAGGAGAGAGAGAGGGGAGAGAGAGGGTGGAGAGAGAGGGGAGAGAGAGGGTGGAGAGAGAGGGTGGAGAGAGAGGGGAGAGAGAGAGAGAGAGGGTGGAGAGAGGAGAGAGAGAGGGTGGAGAGAGGAGAGAGAGAGGGTGGAGAGAGAGGGGAGAGAGAGAGAGAGAGGGTGGAGAGAGGAGAGAGAGAGGGTGGAGAGAGAGGGTGGAGAGAGGAGAGAGAGGAGAGAGAGGGTGGAGAGAGGAGAGAGAGGGGAGAGAGAGAGGGGAGAGAGAGAGGGTGGAGAGAGGAGAGAGAGAGGGTGGAGAGAGGAGAGAGAGGGTGGAGAGAGGAGAGAGAGGGTGGAGAGAGAGGAGAGAGAGGGGAGAGAGAGAGGAGAGAGAGGGTGGAGAGAGAGGGTGGAAAGAGGAGAGCGAGAGGGTGGAGAGAGGAGAGAGAGAGGGTGGAGAGGAGAGAGAGAGAGAGGGTGGAGAGGGGAGAGAGAGGGTGGAGAGAGAGAGAGAGGAGAGGGGAGAGACTGGGTGGAGAGAGAGAGAGAGGGTGGAGAGAGAGAGAGAGACTGGGTGGAGAGAGGGGAGAGAGAGGAGAGAGAGAGAGAGAGGGTGGAGAGGGAGAGAGACTGGGTGGAGAGAGGGGAGAGAGACTGGGTGGAGAGAGAGAGAGAGAGGGTGGAGAGAGGAGAGAGAGAGACTGGGTGGAGAGAGAGAGAGAGAGGGTGGAGAGAGAGAGAGAGAGGGTGGAGAGAGGAGAGAGAGAGACTGGGTGGAGAGAGGGGAGAGAGGTGGAGAGAGGAGAGAGAGAAGGGGTGGAGAGGAGGAGAGAGAGGGGGAGAGAGAGAGGGGAGAGAGAGGGTGGAGAGAGGAGAGAGAGAGGGTGGAGAGAGGAGAGAGAGGGGAGAGAGAGAGGGGAGAGAGAGGGTGGAGAGAGAGGGTGGAGAGAGGAGAGCGAGAGGGTGGAGAGAGGAGAGAGAGAGGGTGGAGAGGAGAGAGAGAGAGAGGGTGGAGAGAGAGAGAGAGAGGAGAGGGGAGAGACTGGGTGGAGAGAGAGAGAGAGGGTGGAGAGAGAGAGAGACTGGGTGGAGAGAGGGGAGAGAGAGGAGAGAGAGAGAGAGAGGGTGGAGAGAGGGGAGAGAGAGGAGAGAGAGAGAGAGAGGGTGGAGAGGGAGAGAGACTGGGTGGAGAGAGGGGAGAGAGAGAGGGGAGAGAGAGGGTGGAGAGAGGAGAGCGAGAGGGTGGAGAGAGAGAGAGAGAGACTGGGTGGAGAGAGGGGAGAGAGACTGGGTGGAGAGAGGAGAGAGAGACTGGGTGGAGAGAGGAGCGAGAGAGGTGGGAGGAGAGAGAGAGAGGGTGGAGAGAGGAGAGAGAGAGAGAGAGAGACTGGGTGGAGAGAGGGGAGAGAGGGTGGAGAGAGAGAGAGAGAGAGGGTGGAGAGAGAGAGAGAGAGGGGAGAGAGAGAGAGGGTGGAGAGAGAGAGAGAGAGGGGAGAGAGAGGGTGGAGAGAGGAGAGAGAGAGAGAGAGAGAGACTGGGTGGAGAGAGGGGAGAGAGAGGGTGGAGAGAGGAGAGAGAGAGAGAGAGAGGGTGGAGGACCCTTAATGCAGCACTCCTGCAGCCGTAATCAGCAGAAACCTGTGAGAACCGAGATGCTTGACTTTGATAAATGGAACCTACAGTACGTTCTAAACGGGGCATGACAGCCTTATAATGAAGAACCGCATGCATTAACACACAAACACTCACACACAAACACACTCACACACACAACACACACACACACACACACACACACACACACACACACACTCACAGACACACAAACACTCACACAGACACACACACACAATATCAGGGTCTTGGGGGGGACATATGCACACAATCCAAATAGATGATTCAAGGTGAATTGGATGCTCTAAATTGCCCCTGTTAAGTGTGCGTGAGCCCAGTGATGGATTGGCGCCCTGTTCCCGGTGTACCCGCCCAGCGCCAGAAACGTTCTCCCCGGCTGGGCATCGGGGAAACCCCCCCCCCGGGCATCGGGAACCCCCCCTCCCCACGACCCTAGTAGAGGATAAAGCAAAAGATGTTCTGAAATGTTTGTGTCATGTTATTTTTCAGAAGCGTACCACAGGGTTCTAGACTCGGGCCCTTGTTATTCTTATTGTAATCACTGCCTTTATTTAGCACCATTTAGAACTTCTTACAACGTTTAGGTGCTGCACAGATACGGTCCTCACTGAAGGTGTTTCCAACCAGGCTTTAGAACCTGAATCCAGGCTTTAGAACCTGAATTGTGAGTCGGAACAACAGAACCTGTTGCTTTTCGAAAGGTTCCTGCGTTTGTCACGTCGCCACGACGACGCTCGATGAAATTCTAAATGAGAAAAAACAAAATAACGAGACCTCATTACGTTTTGGAAATGAGGACGACGATGCGAGTCGATCCGGAACTGAACGGAGAACCTCGGACGTTCGGCTCGGAGCTTTTAAACGCCTCGTGGTTAGAACCCCAGTGAGAAGACCTCAATGAAAAGTGGACACTTCAGAACCACAGCGCCGCGGACGTTTCAGCCCAAAAACCTGATCCCACAGGTAGAACTCCAGAGCGGATTAACCTGAGCTCGCCTTAAGAGACGTGACTCACCGGAGATCGTCTCGTCTGCGGGTTCCACCCTCAGCTCCTCTGCCGGAGGAGACACACGTAAAGGTTCCACCCCAGAGTACTAAAGCGGGACGCACATGGACTCACCTTCCGCCGTGGTACTGGTGGCAGAAGAATTCCCGCAACCCATTCTGGCATCCCACTCGGACCTGGAGGAGAGACGGGACGCCGGATGAGGAGCTCGGGAGGGAGGTGCGAGGAGTCCGGTGGACGGCAGGGAGGAGGACGCAGGGACGGACAGACAGACGGACGGACGGACGGACGGAGGGACGGAAAACGGCACTTTTGTTGCGGCGCCGCTGTGTCCCCCCCTGCACACGCTCGCTGATGCAGCCTGGAATATAGTGAGGACAGGGGGAAGGAGGGGGGGGGGGAGGGAGGGATGCGAGATGCTCTGCCTTCACACGATTGGCTCGTCTCCACCACCCTGACAGGATCGCCATGGAAACAGGGGCTGATGGGGAGGGAGAGTGGCAGACAGCACGCATGGAGAACAGTAAATGGGCCTGCTGGAGAACCTAACAACCAGGTTATGTGTGCAACAGGCACGACCCCTGACCCGAATCCACAGGGGAGTAAACAGCTCCTCCACCTGACGCGTCTCTTTTTTGGATTTTTTGTCTTAAAACCTGATCCTGCTTTCAAATATTTTTGGTCCCATTCATTCATTCATTATCTCCCGCTTTATCCTCTATTAGGGTCGCGGTGGGGGTTCCCCATGCCCATCCAGGGGAGAACGTCTCGGGCGCTGGGCAGATACACCCAGGACAGGGCGCCAATCCATCGCTGGGCACACACTCACTCACACAGACACACTCTATATGGGGCAATTTTTGAGAATTCATCTGACTTGAACCATGTTTTTGGACTGTGGGAGGAAAGTGGAGAACCCGGGAGGAAACCCACGCGGACACTGGGAGAACATGGAAACTCCACCCAGATGGGGATTCGAACCGGGAATCCCTAGTGCTGAGAGGAGAACGTGCTAAACCACTAAGCCACCGTGCCGCCTTTTTGGTCCCATGTCTTTTTGTTTTTTTTGGGGGTCAAACGTCCAAAATCAGTCCAGAGTCCAGAGTCGGCAACAAACACGGCTGTGGAACGAAACCATGTCTTTTATCTTTGGACCGTAGAATCCGATTTCTCTGAAAAACAAGCCGACACACAGGGGCGGCACGGTGGCTTAGTGGTTTGGCATGTTCTCCTCTCAGCGCTAGGGATTCCTGGTTTGAATCCCCATCTGGGTGTTCTCCCCGTGTCCGCGTGGGTTTCCTCCGGGTTCTCCGGTTTCCTCCCACTGTCCAAAACACATGGATCAAGTCAAATGAATTCTCCAAATTGCCCCATATAGAGTGTGTCTGTGTGAGTGAGTGTGTGCCCTGCGATAGATTGGCGTCCTGTCCTGGGTGTATCTGCCCAGCGCCAGAGACGTTCTCCCCTGGATGGGCATGGGGAACCAAAGAGCAGCAAGAATGCCATTATTTAGTTTCTGCCCCAGACTTTTGAGACGTGGTGCAGATACAAATCTCAAAGATACAGATCGCAATACGTGTTTATATTTAACAAATAGAATTATTAATAATTTATGTTATATATTAATATTTATATATATATATATATATTAAATGGGCAGCAGGGTGGCTTAGTGGTTTGGCATGTTCTCCTCTCAGCGCTAGGGATTCCCGGTTTGAATCCCCATCTGGGTGGAGTTTCCATGTTCTCCCCATGTCTGCATGGGTTTCCTCCGGGTTCTCCGGTTTCCTCCCACAGTCCAAAAACATGGATCAAGGTCAATTGAGTTCTCCAAATTGCCCCATATAGAGTGTGTCTGTGTGAGTGAGTGAGTGTGTGTCCAGCGATAGATTGCCCCCCTGTTCTGGGTCTATCTGCCCAGCGCCCAAAACGTCCCCCCCCCCCCCCCCCCCCCCCGACCCTAATATAGGATAAAGTGGAAGATAATGAATGAATAAATAAATATATATATATAGTATACAATAATATATCATATATTCTACCTAAATTGTTTTATATCATATATTTTTTATTATTTTTTGATAACGTGGTCGCATTAGTGGAATAAACATAACTTTTGCTGAAAGGTGGATTTTGTTGATTAAGTTTAATAAACAGGCAGAGTTCATTAATCGGGTGATTTGGGGATTTGGGGGATTTATGAAGCCATTACGACACCGTGAGGCGATATAAAGCTGTTATTACATCCACATTACCGGCTTTCAGGGAACCACGTGGTCTGGGACGAGCCCTCACAGCCACCGCCTACTCTTCGGGAGTCGCAGTGCATCCTGGGAAACGTAGTCCGTCTCCTTGAGAATTCCGCTCCATCACTCGATAGCAAGATGCCGGCCGTTCACAAGCTGCTGCTGGAGGAGGCTCTGCAGGACAGTCCTCAGGTCAGTCCTCCGTCCGTCCGTCCGTCCGTCGCCGCGGCGTCTGATGGCGTCGCGGCGGGATGTCGGAATCCGGCGACGGGCGGCTCGGCTCGGCTCGGGTTCTGCGATCGGTTCCACCGACACCGGACCGGGAACGAGAAGGAGAAGGAGAACTGTTTAATGTCGGGTCTGTGGTTCCGTCGCGGGTCCGTCGTGCTCGCGTGTTGATGGTTCCCGGTTCTCGTTCGCGGTCTCGGGGGTAAAGACGGACCGGACCGGACCGTCCGAACACCGGGGCCTGGTTCTGGGAGAGGTTCCACAATGTTCCACCCAGAACACGTTCAGAACTCCGGGTTCACCTGCACAGACCAAAAAGGTTCCTGCACAGATCAAAAAGGTTCCTGTTGGAACCATGAACCACACCTGTAAACACGGGACCGCACTGTAAACTCAGCAAATAGAACCAGTTCATCATCATCATCATCTTCATCTGCTTAATCCTCTGATGGGGGGGGGGGGGGTTCCCCATGCCCATCCAGGGGAGAAGGTTCCGGGCGCTGGGCATACACCCAGGACAGGGGGGCAATCTATCGCCGGGCACACACTCACTCACACAGACACAAACGCTATATGGGGCAATTTGGAGCATTCGTTTAACCTTGAATCCATGTTTTTGGACTGTGGGAGGAAACCGGAGGAAACCCACGAGGACACCCGTAGGTTGCCAGATGCATATAAGTCCCCAACACGCTCCTGACCCCAAAAATGACCAACACAGGAACTTTACAGCAGCGCAGCCACCAGGTGGCGCCTCACAGCGTTTGGTTTATTAACCTGACCTGCACTGCGCCAACTGTAAAGTCCGGAGGAGGCACGCGGCATCGGACGAATCGGGTAAACCCAGACGTCTGGGGCAATTATAAACGTTTGACATGTTTGTGGAAACAGTTTGGGGAAGGCCCTCGGTTGTTCCTGGGGCAATTAGAGACGTTTGTGAGGTCCTGACAAACGAGGCGTGACGGAAACCTTCAACCGGTTCTGTTACGTAAACGCCGCCGCGCTCGCAGAACCCACTGCAGGCTGACGGTAAACAAACCAGGGCCGGGTGCTTTTGGAGGCGTGGCCTAATTAGATTCCTCATCTCCACACCCAGCACCACATTCTGTAGTCCATCAGTTCTTATAGAACATAAAAAAACATTCATTCATTCATTATCTTCAGCTTTATCCTCTATTAGGGTCGCGGGGGGGGTTCCCCCATGCCCATCCAGGGGAGAACGTTTCGGGCGCTGGGCAGTTACACCCAGGACAGGACGCCAATCCATCGCTGGGTGTATATATATGTGTGTGTGTGTGTATGGGGCATTTTAGAGCATCCAATTCACCTTGAATCCATGTTTTGGACTGTGGGAGGAAACCCATTCGGGCAAATTCGGGGGGGGGGGGGGGGGGGGGGTTCCCCATGCCCATCCAGGGGAGAACGTTTCGGGCGCTGGGCATATAGACCCAGGACAGGGCGCCAATCCATCGCTGGGCACACACTCACTCACACAGACACACTCTATATGGGGCAATTTGGAGAATTCAATTAACTTGATCCATGTTTTTGGACTGTGGGAGGAAACCGGAGAACCCAGAGGAAACCCACGCGGACACGGGGAGAACATGGAAACTCCACCCAGATGGGGATTCGAACCGGGAATCCCTAGCGCTGAGAGGAGAACATGCTAAACCACTAAGCCACCATGCCGCCCGCACATATAAACATAACATTCATAACATCGGTTCTCTGATGAATCGGGAACCCCCCCCCCACGGGGTTGCAGTGAGCCTTAACCTAAAAAAAAAAAAAAAAAAAATTTAAATTAAAAAAAAAAAAAAAAAAAAAAAAAAAAAAAAAAAAAAAAAAAAAAAAAAAAAAAAAGGACCTTCCCCAAACTGTTGATGCTGAGAGGAGCTTACAGAGGTCCAGAGTGCACGACGTTTATAAACCTGTAATAAGCACACAGAATGAGGCCTATCCCAGCACTTGTCCACTTGTACCAAGCGGGTGCGGGAGTGTTTTCGGTTCTTGTGTAACATAAAAAAACAAAACATAACATTCTTATATCACATAACATTCATATCATCGGTTCTCTGATGAATCGGAACCCCCCCCCCCCCCCCACGGGGTTGCAGTGAGCCTTAACCTAAAAAATAAATAAATAAATAAAAAAAAGGACCTTCCCCAAACTGTTGATCCTGAGAGGATACATACAGCGGTCCAGAGTGCACGGTGTTTATAAACCTGTAATAAGCACACAGGACGAGGCCTATCCCAGCACTTGTCCCAGGCGGGCGGGTGCATTCCGGTCGGACGGGTCCACGCCCTGCGCGCGGTGCCACCACCCGGACTCGCGTGCCTTCGCGGCGTTTGCATCGGCGCAAACGTGTTAATTGCTCTGCAAACACGTCCGCGGTGAAGCCACGCCCACCCACATGACCCCCCCCCCCGTCTCCCCCCCCCGTCTGTTTCCAGACGCGCACTCTGCTCAGCGTGTTCGAGGAGGATGCCAGCACGCTGACCGACTACACCAACCAGCTCCTGCAGTCCATGCAGAGGGTGTTCGGCGCGCAGGTACGGAGGCGCACGCGGAGGCGCACGCGGAGGCGCACGCGGAGGCGCACGCGGAGGCGCACGCGGAGGCGCGGCGTTGGGTTAACCACTGACTTCTGTTTCCTCCCCGTCACTAGAACGAGATGGCGCTGGCCACGGAACAGCTCTCCAAACAGCTCCTGAAGTACGAGACGCAGGTAGAACGCGCCTCCTCGGGTCACAAGTCTACACCCGGGGTGGGGTTCATTCGGTTACAAACCCTCTGGAAGGAAACCGGAACTCCGGCAGGAGAACATGCAAATGAATGCAAAGTGCCTCATGATGAGGTATGATGAGCATGATGGGGGGGGGGGTGATGGGGGTCACAAGTCTACACCTGGGGGGGGGGGGGGGTGTCATTCGGTTACAAACCCCAAACCCCCGGCAGGAGAACATGCAAATGAATGCAAAGCGCCTCATGATGAGGTAAGATGGGGGGGGGGGGGTGGGGGGTGGGGGTCACAAGTCTACACCTGGGGGGGGGGGGGGGGGGCATTCGGTTACAAACCCCCCAAACCTCCAGCAGGAGAACATGCAAATGAATGCAAAGCGCCTCATGATGAGGTATGATAAGGGGGGTGGGGGTCATTCGGTTACACACCCCCAAACCTCCGGCAGGAGAACATGCAAATGGATGCAAAGCGCCTCATGATGAGGTATGATAAGGGGGGGGGGTGGTGGGGGTCACAAGTCTACACCTGGGGGGGGGGGTCATTCGGTTACAAACCCCCAAACCTTCAGCAGGAGAACATGCAAATGAATGCAAAGCACCTCATGATGAGGTATGTTAAGAGGGGGCGTGGTGGGGGGTCACAAGTCTACAGCTGGGGGCCTTCTTCTCTTAGAACCCACCCCCCCACAATACCCCCTGATTTAAGGATGCTGCGTCTGAGAGGGGGGTGGAGGAGGGGGTTCATTCCTAACTGTTCCCTCCTTTGAAGTCGTCCGTGTCTTTGACGTTGCAGAACTTCGCTCTGGGGAAGGGGGACGAGGAGGTGATCGGCATGATCCAGCACTTCGCCAAAACCATGGAGGAGGTGAGGACGGCGTCCTCCTGCACGCTCTGCCGGAGTATTATGGGATGTCCGGGCGTTAGGGCGGGTCCTAATCTGATCTCTTGGTGTATAATCCTGAGACTGTGAATAATCCTAACGCTGAACATGTGATCTGTAGCATCATAACGTGGTGGTGCAATGATAATACTGTAGCTGTGTGTGTGTGTGTGTGTGTGTCAGTGGTTGGACTCAGCTGGAGGGTTGGGTGCAGGTGGGGAGCAGGTGGAGACAGTGTGGGGTTCCAGCAGGGGGCGAGGGAACAGATGGAGGAGGTCAGGGAGGTCAGGGAGGTCGGGTATTTGGACTCAGAAGCAGAACTCCTCCTGCGTCTCAGAATAAAGAGCGGCTTCTGAAAAAACCACAGACGTTTAATTATCATTCTGCAGACATTCATTATCTTCCACTTTATCCTCTATTAGGATTGTGTGGGGGGGGGGGGTTCCCCATGCCCATCCAGGGGAGAACGTTTCGGGCGCTGGGCAGATAGACCCAGGACAGGACGCCAATCCATCGCTGGGCACACACTCACACACACACACACACTCTATATGGGGCAATTTGGAGAACGCAATTGACTTGATCCATGTTTTTGGACTGTGGGAGCAAACCGGAGAACCCAGAGGAAACCCACGCGGACACGGGGAGAACATGGAAACTCCACCCAGATGGGGATTCGAACCGGGAATCCCCAGCGCTGAGAGGAGAACATACTAAACCACCGTGCCGCCTATAAAATACCACAGACGTTTAATTATCATTCATTCTGCAGACATTAAAAAAAATTAAAATAAATTAAAGAAGAGCGGCTTAGTGGTTTAGCATGTTCTCCTCTCAGCGCTAGGGATTCCCGGTTCGAATACCCAGATGGGTGCAGTTTCCATGTTCTCCCCGTGTCTGCGTGGGTTTCCTCCGGGTTCTCCGGTTTGCTCCCACAGTCCAAAAACATGGATCAAGTCAATTGAGTTCTCCAAATTGCCCCATATAGAGTGTGTCTGTGTGAGTGAGTGTGTGTCCAGCGATGGATTGGCGCCCTGTCCTGGGTGTATCTGCCCAGTGCCCGAGACGTTCTCCCCTGGATGGACATGGGGAACCCCCCCCCGCAACCCTAATAGAGGATAAAGCGGGAGATAATGAATGAATGAACGAAATTAAAGAAGACAGTTGGACCGAATGTTCTAAAGCGGTTCCTCTTTCAGTTGAACGCTCTGCACGGAGATCTGGCCTCGCAGTTTGCCGACAGCATGGTGTTTCCCATGGTGCAGTTCAGAGAGAAGGACCTGACCGGTCAGTAGGACGTCATCGGTTCACGGGTGTGGTCTGACGCTCACCACGGGGTGGTTTTTTTAATTTATTTTTAAAGTTCTACGTACCTGGTGTTGTGCTCTATGTTCCAGAGATCAGCACGCTGAAGGAGATCTTCGGCATCGCGAGCGACGGTGAGTGCGGCGCCCCCCGTCTGACCGTAGAGCGAACTGCGGCGGTCTGCAGTCGTGCCATTTGTGAATGTCCGTTGTCTCTCTGCAGAACACGAGGCGGCCATGATCAAATACAGCAGGCTGCCCAAGAGGAGAGAGAACGAGAAGGTTACCGTCCGACTCGCACCTTTCACTGTCCATTCAGTATGACGGATGTATGACCGGGGGGGGGGCTGAAGTTTAAAGGTGCTGCCCCTGACCTTTACTCCCCTCGGTCTTCTGAACCCAAACTTCAGACATTTAACTCCATACACCATACATTTTAATGTCCTGTGTGTGTGTGGTGTCTGTGTGTGTGTGGGTGGGGTTGTGTGTGTGTGTGTGTGTGTCTGTGTGTGTCTGTGTGTGTGTGGGTGGGGTTGTGTGTGTGTGTGTGTGTGTGTGTGTTCCAGCTGAAATCTGAGCTGGTTGGTGAGGTGGCCTACTGCAGGAGGAAGCAGCATCAGGCCTCCATGCAGTATTACTGCGCTCTGAACGCCCTGCAGTACAGAAAGAGAGCGGCCATGCTGGAGCCCATGCTGGGATACACACAGGCTCAGGTCTGACACACACACACACACACACACACACACACACACACACACACACACCACAGGCTCAGGTCTGATACATACACACACACAGGCTCAGGTCTGACACACACACACACACACACACACACACACACACACACAGGCTCAGGTCTGACACACACACACACACACACACAGGCTCAGGTCTGATACACACACAGGCTCAGGTCTGATACACACACACACACACACACACAGGCTCAGGTCTGACACACACACACACACACACACAGGCTCAGGTCTGATACACACACACACACACAGGCTCAGGTCTGATACACACACACACACACACACACAGGCTCAGGTCTGATACACACACACACACACACACACACACAGGCTCAGGTCTGATACACACACACACACACACACACAGGCTCAGGTCTGACACACACACAGGCTCAGGTCTGATACACACACACACAGGCTCAGGTCTGATACACACACACACACACACACACACACACACACACACACACACAGGCTCAGGTCTGATACACACACACGCTCAGGTCTGATACACACACACACACAGGCTCAGGTCTGACACACACACACAGGTTTAGATCTCACACACACACACACACACACACAGATATACATCTACCAATACGCGTGTGTGCGCACACACACACACACACACACACCCAGGCTTAGATCTCACACACACACAGGCTTAGGTCTGATACACACACACAGATATACATCTCCCAATACGCACACACACACACAGGCTCAGGTCTCACACATACACAGGCTTAGCTTTCACACACACACACACACACACAAACATCTACAAACACATACAGTGAGGTGGAGGCACACCCCGCTGCACCACCACGTTGCCCTACTTTTATTCCTGATTAAGGAAATGCCTTTAATCATGCCCGTCACCGCCCCCGTCACTCAGGGTTCTGCACTCAAGGGTTCTGCGCTCTCAGGGGTTTTGACTCGTGTTCTCCACGCAGATCAACTACTTTAAGAAAGGACTGGAGCTGGTCTCGAAAAAGATGGAGGGTTTCCTGACGTCCGTGACGAACATGTCTGAGAGGTGAGCGCCGCCCCGGTGGTCGGGGCGGGCGTGGCAGCACGGCGCCCCCTGCCGCTCACCGTCCGTCCGTGCGTGTGTGTGTGTGTGTGTGTGTGTGTGTGTGTGTGTGTGCAGTATTCAGGCTCAGCTGGACGGCGAGGCGGAGAGCATGCGCATGCTGCAGAGGGAGCTGCTGTCGGTGGAGGACACCGTCTACATGCCGGACCAGGACCCCGAACACGCCAACCGCGCCCTCGTCCAGAAGGCCGGCTACCTCAACATCCGCAAGTACGTTCCGCTGAGGACCGCCCGACGTCCTGCGGATCCGCCGCCCGCTCGGAACATTGATCGGGACGTCCTGTCTCCGCAGTAAGACCGGGCTGGTGAGCACGGCGTGGGACCGCCTCTACTTCTTCACGCAGGGGGGCAACCTGATGTGCCAACCGCGGGGCGCGGTGGCGGGGGGCATGGTGCTCGACCTGGACAACAGCTCCGTCATGGCGGTGGAGTGCGAGGACCGGCGCTACTGCTTCCAGATCACGTCTCCCACCGGAAAAACGTACGGCCCATTAACACCAGACGCTCGTTAAAACGACACGCTCGTTAACAACGCAGAACGAGCAGAATGAGAGAGTGTGTGTGTGAGAGTGTGTGTGTGAGAGAGTGTGTGTGTGAGCTGATCAGGGTTTGTTGGATGACTGGAACATCAATTATCTTCCTCTATTAGGGTCACGGGGGGGGGGTTCCCCATGCCCATCCAGGGGAGAACGTCTCGGGCGCTGGACAGACACACCCAGGACAGGACACCAATCTATCACTGGACACACACTCACTCACACAGACATACTCTAAATGGGGCAATTACATTCATTCATCATCTCCCGCTTTATCCTCTATTAGGGTCGCGGGGGGGGGGGGGGGGGGGGGGGTTCCCCCATGCCCATCCAGGGTAGAACGTTTCGGGCGCTGGGCAGATACACCCAGGACAGGGTGCCAATCTATCACTGGGCACACACTCACTCACACAGGCACACTCTATATGGGGCAATTTGGAGAACTCAATTGACCTTGATCCATGTTTTTGGACTGTGGGAGGAAACCGGAGAACCCGGAGGAAACCCACGCGGACACGGGGAGAACATGGAAACTCCACCCAGATGGGGAATCGAACCGGGAATCCCTAGCGCTGAGAGGAGAACATGCTAAACCACTGTGCCGCCCCAAAGATGAAGTTATAATTGAGAAAACGCAGAGGACGAGAGAGAGAGAGAGAGAGAGAACGCGAGAGCGAGATCTGAAACGTGAGAATGAGAAAGCGTGAATATTAATGAGCTTCTCCTTTTCTCTCGCAGGTCTATGATTCTCCAAGCGGAGAGCAAGAAGGAGTACGAGGAGGTGCGTCTCTCTCTCTCCCTCTCTCTGTCTCTCTCTCTCGCGCGCTGTCTCTCTCTGTCTCTCTCTCTCCCTCTGTGTCTCTCTCTCTCTGTCTCTCTCGCTCTGTGTCTCTCTGTCTCTCTCTCTCTGTCTCTCTCGCTCTGTGTCTCTCCCTCTCTCTCTCTGTCTCTCTCGTCTCTGTCTCTCTCGCTCTGTGTCTCTCTGTCTCTCTCTCTCTGTCTCTCTCGCTCTGTGTCTCTCCCTCTCTCTCTCTGTCTCTCTCTCTCTGTCTCTCTCGCTCTGTGTCTCTCTCGCTCTGTGTCTCTCTCGCTCTGTGTCTCTCGCTCTGTGTCTCTCTCGCTCTGTGTCTCTCCCTCTCTCTCTCTCTCTCTGTCTCTCTCGCTCTGTCTCTCTCGCTCTGTCTCTCTCGCTCTGTGTCTCTCTCCTCTCTGTACTCTCTCCTCTCTCTTCCCGTCGTCGTCTCGTTTTTGTCCTCAGTGGATCTGCACCATCAACAACATCTCCCGCCAGATTTACCTGACGGACAACCCTGAGGTACCGCCCACTGTGACATCATCACGTCATGTAAACAGACAGCCGGTGGGGGGTGGGGTGGGGGGTGGGGGGGTCCTCCCACATTCCAAAGACGGGGTCAGAATTTGTGGTCGGACACCGATGTGGGGGGGCGGGGGGGGGGGGGGACAGGCTGATCAGAGATACAGGTTTGTAACTGAACAAACGACTACGGTTCTAGAGTGACTTAAGAACCTTGAAACGTTCTCCGATGCCGTAACGCAGATCAGTGATCGGACTGGACGCTGTGTTCGCAGGCGGTGGCCATCAGACTGAATCAGACCGCCATCCAGGCCGTCACACCCATCACCTGCTTCGAGAAGAGAGCCGAGGGGTCGCCCAACCCTGACCGGTGAGACCCCATCACACCCGCCGTCAGGGTCCGGGTTCTGTAATACAGAGGTACTGAAGTACTCAGGAACCAGACTGAGGAACCAAAGTGAGGAACTAAACTGAGGAACAAAACTGAGGAACCAAAGTGAGGAACCCAAAGTGAGGAACCCAACTGAGGAACCCAACTGAGGAACCAAACTGAGGAACCAAACTTTAGAAAAAGGGTGGGGGGGGGATCTCACCCGGTTCTCCTCAACCCTGCCTTTGTCAGAAACATTTAGAACAGAACCCATAAAGTTGTCCAGAACATGACCGAGTGCAGGACACCGGAGATCTTTGATCTAAAGGTGTGTGTGTGTGTGTGTGTGTGTGTGTGTGTGTGTGTGAACTTGACGTCTCTTCAGGGCCAAACCAGGCGCGGTTCTTCCTGCCAGCATTAAAAAGCCGTCTGCGGTTCCCGAGGCCGAGGACCTGATCGCTCCTGGAACCCCCATTCAGTTCGACATCGTTCTGCCTGCATCCGAATTCCTGGATCAGAACCGAGCGGGAGGAAGGTCTGAGAACACGGAACACACACATTTCAACAATAATACACAATATATATAACACACACACACACACACACACACACACACTTCAATAATAATACATTATACATAACACACACATTTCAATAATAATACATTATACATAACACACACATTTCAATAATACACTATATATATATATATAACACACACACCAATTTAAATAATACATTATACACACACACACACACACATTTCAATAATAATACACTATATATAACACACACACACACACATTTCAATAATAATACATTATACATACACACACACATTTCAATAATAATATACTATATATAACACATTATATATATATATAACACACACACTTCAATAATAACACACTATATATATAACACACACACACACACACACTTCAATAATAATACACACACACTATCAATAATAACATACATATATATATATATACACACACACACACTTCAATAATATATATATAACACACACTTCAATAATAACACACTATATATATATAACACACAAACACACTATATATATATAACACACACACACACACACTTCAATAATAACACACTATATATATAACAACACACACACACACACACACACACTTCAATAATAACACACTATATATATAACACACACACACACACTTCAATAATAATACACTATATATATAACACACACACACACACTTCAATAATAATACACTATATATATATAACACACTATATATATATATATATATATAACACACACACACACACACACACACACACACACTTCAATAATAATACACTATATATATATATATATATATATATAATATATATAACACACACACTGACACACACACACACTTACTGTTCCCGTTTTGCTCTGCAGACGGACGAACCCTTTTGGAGAGACGGAGGTGGACGGTTCCTGCGGTTCCGATGGTGACCGATGCCGACCTCACGCTGCAGTTTTTACGGTGTGACGTGGCGTGCAGGACACCGACCGCGTTCTCGTTGTCGTCCTCAGACGCTCTGCTGCAGCAGGTGTTTGCCGTGCGGTTCCTGGGTTCCATGGCGGTGAGGACGGGCCACACACGCGAGGTCATCTACGAGGCCATGCGGCAGGTCCTGGCTGCGCGGGCCATTCACAACATCTTCAGGACCAGCGAGGCGCACCTGATGGTGACCAGCAGCTGCCTCCGGTGAGTCCCCCCCCCCCCCCCGAGACCGCGAGACACGGGCGGCGCCGGAACCCCGGGGTCTAACGCCTGTGGTGTTTGGTTCCGCAGGTTGATCGACCCTCAGACGCAGGTCACCAGAATAAACGTAGGTGAAGGCGCCGAGGTCAGCGGCAGAGACGCGAGGGCCGGTTCTCACCCTCTCTCTCTCTCTCTCGCTCTCTCTTTCTGTCTCGCTCTCTCTTTCTGTCGCTCTCTCTCTCTTGCTGTCTCTCTCTCTCTCTCTCTCTCTCTCTGTCTCTCACTTGCTCTCTCTCTGTCTCTCTCTCGCGCTCTGTCTCTCCCTCTGTCTTGCTCTCTCTCTCTCACTTGCTCTCTCTCTCTCTCTTGCTGTCTCTCTCTCCCTCTGTCTTGCTCTCTCTCTCTCACTTGCTCTCTCTCTCTCTCTCTCTCTGTCTCTCCCTCTGTCTTGCTCTCTCTCTCTCACTTGCTCTCTCTCTCTCTCTTGCTGTCTCTCTCTCTCCCTCTGTCTTGCTCTCTCTCTCTTACGCTCTCTCTCTGTCTCTCTCTCTGTCTCTCCCTCTGTCTTGCTCTCTCTCTCTCACTTGCTCTCTCTCTCTCCCTCTGTCTCTCCCTCTCTCTCTGTCTCTCTCTCACGCTCTCCCTCTCTGTCCCTCTCTCTCTCTGTCCCTCTCTTGCGCTCTCTCTCTCACGCTCTCTCTCTCTGTCCCTCTCCCTCGCGCCCTCTCTCTCTCTGTCTCTCTCTCTTGCGCTCTCTCTCTGTCTCTCGCGCTCTCTCTCTCTCTCTCTCTCTGTCCGCTCTCTCTCTCTCGCTCTCTCTCTCGCGCTCTCTCTCTCTCTCTCAGTTCCAGCTGCGTGACGTCACTCAGTTCGCGGCTCACACGGAGAACACGCGTCTCATGGGCTTCGTGGTGGAGGGCGGAGACTGGGGTGAGGGGGAGGAGGAGGAGGCGGAGTCGAGCTTCAGCGCCTTCGTGTTCGAGAGCAACACAGAGGGGGAGAAGGTAGGGAGGCATTTGCATCAAGAGAACAGTTTGGGGAAGGCCCTGTACACAAACCAGCCTCGACATTAACCCCACTGATCCAGAACAGGGGTCACGACCCCCGAACATCAGTGCCTGACCCCCCCGGACTGGACGTTCTGCTTTCTCTTGTAGATCTGCTACACTATAAACCTGGGGAAGGAGATCGCCGGCGCGAAGAAGGTAAGAGTGACGTCACAACGTCACGACGTCATCGCCGTGGCGACGGGTGCTGACGCCGCTCTCCGTCGTCCAATCAGAACCCAGAGGCTCTCGCTCAGCTGATGAAGTCGGTGCCGCTGACCGGAGACGGGAAGTTCCTGCTGCTGGAGAGCGAGACGGGCGCGGCCGCCAACGGAGACGGCCCGGACGACCTGGAGTCGGAGGCCTGACGGCGGGGTCGGTGTGGCTCCGCCCCCAGCCCCGCCCCCCCCGCGGCGGCGCTCTGAGCGTGACGGTACATTACGACTTTAACTCTCCAGACGCTTGGCAGCCTGCGTGGTTAACTCTCTCTCGCTCTCGCACCACCACGCACTCCACACTAATGCACGTTCTAACAGCAGGCTCGGCGAGGCGCCACCTGGAGGTTCAGGCTTTAACTGCACTCTTAAAGAAAGGCCTTTTTTTTTAATTTTTTTTAATACTTGTGCTCTCTATTCGGTTTTTCTTACCTGGCTGCATCTATATAAGGTTCTACAGCTCCAGGTTCTCCAGCTACGTACATAAGGATGTCTAAAGAGGGTTTCCATCAGCATCTCCATCATTCTTCTTCTAAATGACGTGCGAATCGACGCCTGAAAAATCAACAGCAGATGGCGACGTTATGAACATGGAGGCGGGCGGAGGGTTTTGGATTCGGCCGACGCGGCCTTTACGACGTGACGTCGTCCCCATGTGGCTCCTTGGGTCTAATTGGGATTAAAGGGTAAAAATGAACGGAATTTTCCACAACGTCGCCCCCATCAGGTTCCGAGGTGGATGATCTCTGGATCCCGATGAGCCTCATAACGCTGATGTAGCTTTGTTGTTACAGTAACATTCATTCATTCATTAATTATCATCCGCTTTATCCTCTATTAGGGTCGTGGTGGGGTTCCCCATGCCCATCCAGGGGAGAACGTTTCGGGCGCTGGGCAGATAGACCCAGAACAGGACGCCAATCTATCGCTGGGCACACACTCACTCACAGACACACTCTATATGGGGCAATTTGGAGAACTCCGTTGACTTGATCCATGTTTTTGGACTGTGGGAGGAAAGCGGAGAACCCGGAGGAAACCCATGCGGACACGGGGAGAACATGGAAATTCCACCCAGACGGGGATTCGAACCGAGAATCCCTAGTGCTGAGAGGAGAACATGCAAAACCACTCATACAGCCAATCAAATCTAATTTCTTTTACACAGCCCCCCGGAAAAGGGGCGTATTGTAGTTTGTTTGGGGTTCTCCGTGTGATGGTTATTAAAGTGGAATTGAAAGTGGGACCGACTCGTGGGTTCTACACTTCCCCATGCCCATCCAGGGGAGAACGTCTCGGGTGCTGGGCAGACACACCCAGGACAGGGCGCCAATCTATCACTGGACACACACTCATTCACACAGACAATTGTCAATTGACCTTGATCCATGTTTTTGGACTGTGGGAGGAAACCGGAGAACCCGGAGGAAACCCACACGGACACGGGGAGAACATGGAAACTCCACCCAGATGGGGATTCGAACCGGGACTCCCTAGCGATGAGAGGAGAACATGCTAAAGCACTAAGCCACCGTGCCGCCCTCGTGGAACCAATCACATTAAAAACATGTAATCACAAAGCGCCGTTCTGCTCGACTCTGGCCCCCCCCCGACGCTGTTCCCCGTTCCTCCTAAAGGGCTGTTTTTTTTTTAATTACCGAAACGCCGCGTGTGTTTTTTGGATGTCTAGCGGAAGGCGGGCGCGTCTCCGGGGGAAACGGGGATGGGTGTGGATCAAAGCGGAAGCTTTAGAGAGTAATTGCTGTTTTAGTTCCGTGCTGCAGGTGCGAGCAGGTTGTTAAGTCTCAGTTGAGTGGAGGGGGTGGTTGTGGTGGGGGGGGGGGTCGTTTCCTATTCACCGTTTTATCGGGGCCCCGAGGAGACCGAGTGAAGCGCATATAAATGCACCTCTTAACAACAGTCTCTTCTGTCTTTGGCGGCTGCGAGGTTCTTCTAAACGAATCCGACGGCGCTCGGCGGAGCTTTTGAAGGAGAGACGCGCCGTTGTCCCTTCACGCCTGTCATTTCTCTGACGTCTACTAACTCCAATAAAAGGTTCTACTGACGGGGGCGTCGTTTCTGTTCCCTTCATGCTTAAATTTAAACCTGAAGGTTTTTATTAGCACCGAGCACGTGAGCGACGATGCCGCTGCAGTACCAGCCGCCGCCACCGGGAGGATTATCGGATTTCTCACCAAATGTGGGACGAAGACTATGTTTGTGTGGGACACCAATGCACTGCCATTGGGGGGGGGGGGGTTCCCCATGCCCATCCAGGGGAGAACGTTTCGGGCGCTGGGCAGATAGACCCAGGACAGGACGCCAATTCATCGCTGGACACACACTCACTCACACAGACACACTCTATATGGGGCAATTTGGAGAACATGCTAAACCACTCATACAGCCAATCAAATCTAATTTCTT
>JAFMOC010001840.1:0-14630 GCA_019802505.1 Corydoras sp. C115 | reverse complement strand
GAGTTAGTAAAGTAAATCATAAACAGACATGACAATAAACAGACATGACGTGTTGCTTGGGATTTTCATTTGCCCTCCAAACAGTTAAGCTTTGGAATTACACGTGGCGATTTCACAGTTTGATTTAATTGAATAACCGTATTTTAATTTTTTTAGCCTTTAATCATGCACTTTATTGTACCAACTTTAGCTATCTAACACGAAACCAATGTCTTCTTTTGAACGACAGTCCACTGTATTTGATGAGATGAAGTGTACATGTCTAGGATGAGATGAACTTAACCAGTTTTCTTCCACAGCTACTTGTATGGAAAAACGGATACTTTCTAAGAATCTTCAGGGAATCAATTGATTCACATTCTCGATTTGATTCACAATGCGGTACACAGTCACATGTACACATACGTGATTCTTAGACAGCATCCGTTTTTCCATACATGTAGCTGCGGAAGAACACTGGTTACGTTCATCTCATCCTAGACATGTACACTTCATCAAATACAGTGGCCTGTCTTTCAAAATAAGATATTATGAGACATTATTATAAGACATGTGAAATCCAGTCGTGTTATCGCCACGTGTAACTCCAAAGCTCCAAAACTGTTCGGTCGAACTCAGCACTAGACGGCGTTCCGGAGTTACATTCCTTGAAAGATTTCTAGAAAGAAACTTTTATTTATATTCGTGTTGTTTATTTATCTGTGGATCTGTCAAACAGCCATAGTCTCGGAGAGCGCATGTCCCAATGTAAACACTAACGTTGTAACAGCGCGTTATGTCTGTTTAATGTCAAATTATGGTTCACATAATATCTCATGTGCACCACTTAATATCTCGTCGTTTTGAGAATGATACAAATATTAATTTTTACAAAGTCTACTGCTTCAGTTTTTATAATGGCAATTTGCATAAACTCCAGAATGTTATAAAGAGTGATCAGCTTAACAGCTATTAATTGCAAAGTCAATATTTGCCTAGAAAATGAACTTTATCCCCCAAAACACATTTCAACTTCATTGCAGCCCTGCCTTAAAAGGACCAGCTAACATCGTTTCAGTGATTGCTCCATTAACACAGGTGTGGGTGTTGATGAGGACATGGCTGAAGATCAATCTGTCATGATTAAGTAAGAATGACACCACTGGACACTTTAAAAGGAGGCTGGTGCTTGGCATCATTGTTTTTCTTCTTTTAACCATGGTTATCTCTAAAAAAAACACGTGCAGTAATCATTGCACTGCACACAAAAAATGGCCTAACAGGGAAGAGTATCATAGCTAGAAAGATTGCACCTCAGTCAACAATCTATCGCATCATCAAGAACTTCAAGGAGAGAGGTTCCATTGTTGCCAAAAAGGCTCCAGGGCGCACAAGAAATACCAGCAAGTGCCAGGACCGTCTCTTAAAAGTGTTTCAGCTGCAGGATCGGTCTACCAACAGTGCAAAGCTTGCTCAGGAATGGCAACAGGCAGGTGTGAGTGCATCTGCACGCACTGTGAGGCGGAGACTCTTGGAGCAAGGCCTGGTCTCAAGGAGGGCAGCAAAGAAGCTACTTCTCTCCAGAAAAAACATCAGGTACAGACTGATATTCTGCAAAAGGTACAGGGAGTGGACTGCTGAGGACTGGGGTAAAGTCATTTTCTCTGATGAATCCCCTTTCCGATTGTTTGGGACATCTGGAAAACAGCTTATTCGGAAAAGACGAGGTGAGCGCTACCACCAGTCTTGTCTCATGCCAACTGTAAAGCATCCTGAAACCATTCATGTGTGGGATTGCTTTTCAGCCAAGGGAATCGGCTCTCTCACAGTCTTGCCTAAAAAACACAGCCATGAATAAAGAATGGTACCAGAATGTCCTCCGAGAACAAGTTCTCCCAACCATCCAAGAGCAGTTTGGTGATCACACAATGCCTTTTCCAGCATGATGGAGCACCTTGCCATAAAGTAAAGGTGATAACTATGTGGCTCAGGGAACAAAACATGGAGATTTTGGGCCCATGGCCTGGAAACTCCCCAGATCTTAATCCCATTGAGAACTTGTGGTCAATCATCAAGAGACGAGTGGACAAACAAAAACCTACACATCCTGACAAAATGCAAGCATTGATTGTGCAGGAATGGACTGCTATCAGTCAGCATTTGGTCCAGAAGTTAATTGAGAGCATGCCTTGGAGAATTGCAGAGGTCCTG
This sequence comes from Corydoras sp. C115, assembly GCA_019802505.1. Classification (NCBI taxonomy): domain Eukaryota; kingdom Metazoa; phylum Chordata; class Actinopteri; order Siluriformes; family Callichthyidae; genus Corydoras; species Corydoras sp. C115. The sequence continues at coordinate 12,440 of JAFMOC010001840.1, read as the reverse complement.
AAGAATAAGGGTCAACACTGCAAATATTGACTTGCTGCATTAACTCATTCTGTCAATAAAAGCTTTTGTTACTCATAATATGATTGCAATTATATTTCTGTATGTGATAAAAACATCTGAAAAACACATAAAAACCAGAGGGCAGCAGATCATGTGAAAATATAATATTTGTGTCATATATATATATATATATGTAAATTGCCCTCAGTTTCACTTTTGGATCAATGAAGTATCTCTCTAAGGGTGGCACTGTGGCTAAGTGCTTAACATGTTTGCCTCTCAGTGCTGGGAATTCAGGTATGTCCACGCCCTGCCCTGGTTGTATCTTGCCCAGTAACCGAGGCGTTCTGAAATGGATGTGTATGGGGAGTGACAGACAATAAAATTGTAAAACAAACGATAAGATTTATAAAATAAGATTCATTTTAATATTCATTCATTCATTATCTCCCGCTTTATCCTCTATTAGGGTCGCGGTGGGGTTCCCCATGCCCATCCAGGGAAGAACATCTCGGGCGCTGGGCAGATAGACCCAGGACAGGGCGCCAATCCATTGCTGGGCACATATTCACTCACACAGACACACTCTATATGGGGCAATTTGTTTGAGAATTGACTTGACCCATGTTTTTGGACTGTGGGAGGAAACCGGAGAACCTGGAGGAAACCCATGCAGACACGGGGAGAACATGGAAACTCCACCCAGATGGGGATTCGAACCGGGAATCCCTAGTGCTGAGAGGCGAACGTGCTAACCACTAAGCCACCGTGCCGCCCAGACTGGATTAGTAAAATGTAATTCAATCCTCCGTACTTTAATAGCAGTTAATCTTGTTACAGTAACAAATCTTGTTGTTGTGAAACAATATATTAATCAAATCAAATCAAGTTTATTTGTCACATGCGTAGTTATACATGGTACAGCCAGCAGTGAAATTCTTTTCCGACATCTCCACAGAAAGTAAAAAATTTGTATTTACAAAATAGTTATGCAAAAAGATCAAATAAAATATATATTTACAATGTGTAAGTTAAAAGTTGTACCAAAGATTGTTTTATAACTTATAATTAAAGTGAGTAGTGCATCTATGTGCAACTAATGCAGTGCAAAGTTAAAACGTTGTTTTAGTTATGAAGGTGTTTGTAGGTGGGATTTTTGTCCGTTTTTATCCAAAGCTCTGCCTTTCCCCATATTTGTTTGAAATCTTGGATTAATTCTAAAACATTTTTAATAGTTTTTAATTAATTTAATTAATAATTTAAGTGGAATGAGCCTTAATATACATAATGTTAATTGTAATTGCGGTCTCCAACTAGGGGGCAGTGTCGCAAAAAAAAAACGAGGGTCCTGAAACTGCGATCCTAAAACTGCTGCCTCCGGTTGTGCAGCAATCTACTATTGACGACCTTTCGTTAAGTTATTGCTTTATTGTTGGTCTTCTAACTTAAACTTATTATTTACCTGAAAATACATAGCACAGGACGCGCCACCATCAATGTTCAAACGAAGTCGATACGTTGAGCGGTTCGGGCTGTGCTTCAAGTTACAACGAAAATAAACAGTAATTTATTTGTGTTAATGGTTTGTAGCGGGCCCAGTGATAGATTGTCGACCTGTCCTGGGTGTAACCGCGACCTTAACAGAGGATAAAACGGAAGACAATGCATGGTTTGTAGCGGTTATCTTGAAGCGGAAAAGTCCAATATACTGTAAGTTCTTTCTTTAACTTCAATAGAGGAGGTGCACCGTTCCCGGAGATACTGCAATACCGGGTCGATGCGCGGAGTGGACGGAGCAAGCCCCTATTCCATCTCCCTGTTCCAAAAATCAATTTAATATATGGTCCCCGGATAGGGGACGTATCAGATATTAAACTGATAAGAACAGATACTACACTTGATCTTAGCCAAAAGGCCGAGAAGCGATGCCGACGCCGCCTTTAAACGAACAACACAAATATTCAACATACTAAACACGAAGAGAGTAATGTCACTTATTTTTCGATAAATCATTCATTGTGTGAAACAGACAGTCTGCTATTACTAATACTGCAGTAAATGTGAAAAACCTTTCTATCAGAACGAGATAAATGTTTGTTTAAACACGAAACCAGGACGAAATGATAATGAGCTCACACAGTGACCAATCGGAAGCCAGAATATGGTTTCTTTTCTCATTTAAACTGTTATTTTCGTATTTATCAAAATAATGAATGAAACAAATCGAAACTAAACTATCGAACCGTTTAACACGACGCTTAGTAAGAAGATAAAACCGGATTTTTAAAAAGTGAAACCGTTAAAACGTTACAAATTATAAAACTCTGCCCCGCGTGGTCAAAAATGATACTGTAGGTAATTGCGTTAATAAAAGCAGCAAAAAAGTCCAAAACAAGCAGAAAAAAAACTCCCCAAACAAATAATGTAGGTTTGAAAGCCGTTTTAAACGTGAACAGGTAAAATTAACACGAGTTTTAAAACGTTTTAAAACTTTTTAAAGCTCTTCATGACAAAACAGTTAAATGTTTAGTGTAAATTTCAACTCCTTCGTGTTTTGTTTCTTCGACTTCGGTATTATTAATTATCTGATTCGCTTTCCTCTTTGCCTTCAGCCATGTTTGCCCGTGATTTACTTGCGATTTTGAACAAGCTCCTACTTTTCCTCTGGTCTTCTGTCGAAATAGTATTTAGTTACGGTGTTGTCATCTTGTTGTGCAGTAAGTTAAGAGATAAGAAAAGATTTTGGAATTTATTAAATAAACAATGCAAGCATGCATCGAACATGAACTGCCTGCACATTCGTCTTGGTCGGACTACTCTGTCACTCGTCTACATGGACATATAGGTCCACCTAATGGCGGGGGTTAATATTGTATATCCCGCATATACTCCTCAATAAAAAAAAAGTCACCTGAAATAATAGAAATTCTTAACACGTCATGTCTTTCAATGAACAGTTCAGCTCAGAATACCACTGGTAATCAATTCAGAAGATTTACGTAGAATTCAAAATGAAGACTGCTTCGAACATTCACATCAACTTTTCAGGACATTTGTGCATTGAAATGCTTTCAGTGAGACTCAGGAATAACACTCTACAGTGAAGAGTTATAAATCTACACAAAATCTACACAAAGTAGGCGCAATATACAGTGATAATGTTACTATTGATAGTCCATCTCCAGTACAGTGGACAGACAGACAGACAGACAGACAGACAGACAGACAGACAGACAGACAGACAGACAGACAGACAGACAGATAGATAGATAGATAGATAGATAGATAGATAGATAGATAGATAGATAGATAGAATACTTTATTTATCCAGAAGGAAATTTAGCAGCCAGTATCAGTATCACTACAATAAACAGTATTATAATAAAGGGAATGAATGTAAAGAAAAAATATTTACATTAACAAATATATTACAGATAATCACAGTCAGACTGCAGTGCAATAAACATGACAGTTTAAAGTGAATAATGAATGAAAATATGATATAATTTAATGGGAGTATATACATATGGGAGTATATGGGGTAAAACGGGAGTATATATATATGCACGCAAAGTGTCAAAAAGTGTAATAATATTAAAAACAAAAAATAAAATAAAGTGTTCAGAACGGAGGTTGATCTAAGTGATCATGTGCAAAAAACAAGAAACATTTTTTACATGTCTTAATAACCTTATTTGTTATTTGTAGCCTGATGGCCCTCAGAACAAAAGATCTCCTAAGTCTGTCTGTAGAGCAGCTCAGTGACAGCAACCTGCCACTGAATGTTCGTCCATAATGATGGTGTGTAGTGGGTGACAATCATCGTCCATGATGGAGAGCAGTTTGTTTAGAGTTCTCCTTTCTGCCACCTTAATAACATAGTCCAGTTCTACACCCACCACTGACTCCGCACGTCTGACCAGCTTGTCCAGCCGCCTCACATCTATCTTCTTAATACTGCCACCCCAGCACACCACAGCATAGAAGAGACAGCTGGACACCACAGTCTGATAGAACATCTGCAGGAGTTTCCTACAGATGTTGAAGGACCCCAGTCTCCTCAGTTAATATTGCCTGCTCTGACCTTCTTTATAAATAATGTCAGTGTTGGCTGACCAGTCCAACTTTTCATCCAGGTGCTTACCGAGGTACCTGTAGGTCTTAACCATCTCCACCTCAGCCCCCTCAATAGACGCAGACTGAGTGGCCTATCCCTACGAAAGTCCACTACCATCTCCTTGGTCTCGGAGGTATTCAGTCCTCCAGCAGGCTTCTATACTTACAATTGTAGTGTCGTCCAAAAACTTCTGCATGTGGCACGTCTCAAGAGTTGTACTTGAAGTCAGATTTGTAAAGTGTAAAGAGGAAGGGAGAAGGTACAGTCCCCTGCGGTGCTCCTGTGCTGCTGACCACATTCTCTAAAGAACAATCCTTCAGCCTGACATACTGAGGTATGCCAGTGAGGTAGTCAATAATCCAGGTTACCAGGTGTGGATCCACTTGCATCCCTGCCAGCTTGTATTTCAATTGGAGGGACTGAATGGTGTTAAAAGTGCTGAAGAAATAAAAAAAACATTCTCTCTCACAGCGCTGCTACCCACATCCAGATGCGAGTGGATCCGATGGAGAAAGTACAGAACAGTATCCTCCACTCCAACTTTTTCCCTGTAGGCGAACGTTGCACCTGTTGCCTAAGGTGGTGTATGAGCAGGCGTTTCAGTGTCTTCATAATATGGGATGTTAGTGCGACCGGTCTGAAGTCGTTGGGTTCACTTGGTCGTCCCTTCTTAGATACAGAAACCAAGCATGACGTTTTCCACAATGTGGGTTCCCTCCCTAAATGCAGGCTCAGTTTGAAGATGTGTTGTAGAGGAGCTCCCAGCTCAGGAGCACAGGACTTCAGAAGTCTTGCGCATACTCTATCTGGTCCAGCTGCCTTTTTTGTTTTGAGCCTCCTCAGTTCACATCTAACCTGGTCTGCAGTGATGGTATGAAGAGGGGAACAATTTGGGGGGGTTATGTGGTGCTGCTAATTAGATCAGATGAATTTACATGTGAAGAGAGGGTATCAGAAGCTTTAGGTAAGGATAGGTAAGTGACTCAGTGTATAGGTAAATTGATTCAGTGTATTGGTTAAAGCATTTCGGCTATGACAATTACTGGATGGAAACTGGTTTTATATTGGACTGGCAATCCTACATGATGCCCTCAATGGACTTATATAGTTTTCCAATTGTTATAGTTTATTTCAATTCTAAAATACAGACACTTGATCATCATATAATCTGTTCATGGCTGTCCCATGCTTTCTCCTGTTACATGAATAATATTTTTCCACCATCGCTTCGGCTTGCTCTTTCTGGGTTTAAAGGCTTACAATATTGTAAAGCTGCTTTTTGACAGTGTACTATTGTAAAAAGCGCTATATAAATAATTCACTTACTTCGTGCAGCAGCCGTACCAGAAAGTAATGCAGCCTATGAGAATGCTCTCTATGGTGCATCTGTAGTTAAGTTAGGACAAGCTTAGTGGTGGCACAGTGACATTGTGGTTAGCACATGTGCTGGGGATCCAGGTTTGATCCCCAGCACTGAATCTGAATCACTATTAATCTTTAAAAATAAATTAAAAACACATTTATTTAATCTTGTGTTTAATTAATCCCCTGTAGATAAAGATGTAGATCTCAGACTTGAGTGTTGGGGGGTAATCTGTGATCAGTGTATGCTGTCGTTTCACCTCTTCACCCACCTCATCATTAATGGGGGGGGGGGGGGGGCTGTTCTGGGGCGCCTTCCGAACTATGTAGAGTCTGCAGTATCTGCCTGTTTTAGTTATGCTGCTCTAGTCAGTGATGCCGGAGTCACATGCTGCACTGTGTCAATTAATTACTTATTAATTAAATGCCGTGCTTTATTATTAGCTTTAACTGCCTTCCTTGTCTGTTTCTTTTGATGTGTGACTGGCTTCCTGGAGACCTTCATCCATGGCTCTGCTGATGAATACCGTATGGAACCTTACAAGGCGGTCCTGCAGGACGCCCCCTAATGGACTCACATATAGTTTTCCAGTTGTTAGTTTTTCCATTTGTTTAATATCTGTACATGGCTGCCCTACACTGTTGTTGCTGCCTGGCCGCTCAAGGAGGATGAGTCCCCCACTGAGTCTTGGTCCTCCCAAGGTTTCTTCCTTAAATAACAACATAAAAGGGAGTTTTTTCTTGCCACTGTCGCTTCGGCTTGCTCTTTGGGGGTTTAAAGGCTTTTCATTCTGTGAAGTTGCTTTGTGACAATGTACAGTTGTAAAAAGCGCTATATAAATAAATTACTTGAACTTGAACTTGAACTTTGAATCCCGATCTGAGTTTTGATTTTCTCTGTTTGCATGGGTTTCACCAGGTTCTCCGATTTTCTCTCACAGTCCAAAAACATGAATTCAAATGCTCTTACTTGCTCCTTATAGTGTGTGTTTGTGAGTGTATCTGTGTAAGTGAGTGTACCCAGTGATAGATTAAGAAGTGAAAATTAAAAAGTAAAAAAAAGACCAGGAGAAGTCCTTAGTGACGCTGACACCAATAAAATTCATGCTGCTGACTTTCTCCACTTCGGCTCTATTGATGTGAAGAGGAGTTCCCCCCCCTCTGCAGCTTCCTGTAGTTCACTATTATCTCCTTTGTTTTGTTGACTTTGAGACCACTGTGGGTCTCATTGCTCCACTGTGAAAAAGCACTGACCTCATCACAGTTGACCTTCTTATCTCCATCTGTGATGAGGACAGTGATGATCATTAGCAAACTTAATGAAGAGTTGGTTAACATACATTGTTAACCAACTCCCAATAATCTAATTAGATTAATACATAATAATAAAGTCCTTAGTCCATTCTAGAGATCTTCTAAACCAGATCAGTCTTACTATATATATATATATATATATATATATATATATATATATATATATATATATATATATATATATATATATATATACACACCTCCACTGCACTTATTATACTAAATTAGAAGCACTTGTTTTAGGTTTTGTTATTAGCTGCATAAATCGACGTGTCCACCCCACATAATCAGTAAGACTCCAACTACTAACATGGCTAAGTCTAAAGAGATGTCCAAAGACACCAGAGACAAAATTGTTAAACTCTGCAAGGTCACTTGAATTCTCCAAAATTGCCCCAAATAGAGTGTGTTTGTGTGTGTGTGTTTGTGTGTGTGTCAGTCCTGGGTGTATTTGCCCAGTGCTCGAAACGTTCTCCCCTGGCCATGGGGAACTGCCCCGTGACCCTATTAGAGGATAAAGCGAAAGATAATGGATGAATGGATGGAAGGATTAATGAAGTACAGACTGAGAGCACATGATCTAGCCACCCGGTCCTGGTTACCCTGAGAGGAGAGTCAGCACTGCCCTCTCAACACAGTAGGGACGGAGCTTCGCTTCCTTACTCAGTGTAGCAGGTACGAGCACATCCGCTCCAAGTTCTTTCCCAAATTAAATAACATCATCCCTGACTTGACCTCCCTCCCAGACCCCGACAAACTGCCGCACCTACTGGGGGAGCACAGAGCAAGCTGCACACACTTGCAGCCCTCTACACACACACAGCTGTTACCAGATGAGTGACAATGGGTGACCCTATCTTTCTCTCAAGTACACACTGCCATTATTATTATTATTAATATTATTCATTCATTCATTCATTCATTCATTATCTTCCACTTTATCCTATATTAGGGTCGCGGGGGGGTTCCCCATGCCCATCCAGGGGAAAACGTTTCAGGCGCTGGGCAGACACACCCAGGACAGGGCGCCAACCTATCGCTGGGCACACACTCACTCACACACAAACACTCTACATGGGGCAATTTGGAGAACTCAGTTGACTTCATCCATGTTTTTGGACTGTAAGAGGAAACCGGAGAACCCGGAGGAAACCCACGCGGACACGGGGAGAACATGGAAACTCCACCCAGATTGGGATTCGAACCAGGAATCCCTAGCGCTGAGAGGCGAACGTGCCTCCCCACTATAGATATGTTTTTTTATTTTATTTTACTTGTATTTTGATTCTTTCTATTATTTCATACTACTTTGTTGATATAATTCATTCATTCATTATCTTCCGCTTTATCTGATATTAGGGTCGCGGGGGGGTTCCCCATGCCCATCCAGGGGAGAACGTTTCGGGCGCTGGGCAGATACACCCAGGACAGGATGCCAATACATCGCTGGGCTGTTGTTATAATATAACTCATTTAAAATTCTAATATAATTTGTATATATAATCAGTCATGTTAAGATACTTTCATTTTGCTTTGGAAATGAAAAATTAATCACTTTAAAAGTTGACTTGGTAGCTCAGTGGTTAGGGCGTTGGGTTATCAATCTGAAGGTTGGTGGTTCAAATCCCAGGTCCACTGAAGTTACCAATGTGGGTCCTTGAGCAAGACCCTTAAACCTCATTGCTCCAGGGATGTTGTGATTATCCCTGTGCTCACCTTGTAAGTCGCTTTGGATAAAAGTGTCTGCTAAATGACCAAATGTAATGTTGATTTGAGTTGCGTTTAAACCAATCGTCATCATTGGCTATTGATCCATCAAGAAATAAAGAGAAATTTCGTAAACATTCTGAGACACCTATATCTTCATGATGCTGCTGGAGTGGAATATGACTCTTTCTTTTCTTCACCAGTAAATCAGGGGAGAGCGCGAACGCAGTCCCCCACTACCACAAATTATGCAGTTGAGATTCCCACATTTGGGGAATTCACAGAGGTCAACAAGCCGGAGTGCAATGGCTATGCCTCACTCTGGGTGAACCACCTATCTGATCATGGTATCTCCCCTGCCAGGTAAGTATGACTTTTACAACCTTTGAAGCACCAGCTCTACACAACGCATACTCTACATTATCATGGTGGGTAACATACTCATGTGTGTGTGTGCGTGTGTGTGCAAACTGAAGATTTGTCTGTCTCACTATAAACACTTAGATTTTTAAGCTATACAGAACAATAAAACGGCTTTCAGCAACTAACACGGACGGTCTACACAAACACATTGGTTTCTGAACAATAAAAAAGCGGCGTGGGAGGAGCTTATATCGAATGGGACTGGAGTGAGAACAATCAGATGAGAGAGTAGTTATACTAACTGTTCAGAGGAGCAGTTTCATGTTTCATTTTTTTGTGTGCAAATATGCAAAAACCCTTAAAATATATCAATATTAATGCAATATTTAGTTCAATCAGCTAATTAAAATTATAAAGAATGGGCAGCATTAAACTGCAACAGAGCAGTGATCTTGGAAACAAAACAGCATAATGAAAACAGAAGAGGATAAAATGGTTAGGCAGAGACAGCGCATACTACAGAGAATGAAACAGAACAGCAAAAAAATGGTAAGACATACTACAGCATAAAACAGTAACATTGCGACAGAGCAGCATAAAATGGCAAAACAAAGCCAGAGCATAAAACAGAGCAGAAACGGAACAGTATTAAATGGTAACGGAAGAGACAGTGACAAAGCATCACCGGGAAAGATATAGCTGGTGGAACTTTACATTAGCATGGCTTGAGCTTTCCACGTCAAGCCAGTACGCCACACTATAACCATGTACAGCATGACACCAAACTGCAGAGAGGCGGGAGGCAGTTTGACTTTCTTCTAACCTAGCAAAATAATACCCTGTTATTCCACATTATAAAACACCTCTGTTCCGTGATTTATTCACAATAATGCACACCCTCTCTTAATCCAAAAATCTTAGCATTTTAGAATTGGAGACATGTTGTAAAGGGGAAATCGTAGGCTTTTGTTTAAAGAACCAACCTTGCGACCTGAGGTTCCCCGTGTTCAATTCCTGGTCCCACCAAGAACTACACCTGAAGTGCCCTTGAGCAAGGCCCCTACCCCCAATTATTCCCCCGATGCCGTGTAAAAGCTGACACAGTACCAAGGGGCAAGTGTGACAGTATCCTCCCTCACAAGAAGGCAAGAGGAAGAAGTGAACTTACCGCGACGACCGACGACGTGGCCGACCGACCGACGAAAATCCAACAAGGAGGACACAGAATACACATTCGGAAAGGAGGCCTGGGTACCCTCCTGCTGAATAGAGTCAAGAGGTCCTGCAACAAAAGGCTTGAGAAGAGACAAATGAAAAAAATGGATGAAACAGATATTGAGCCGAAAGCTCCAGACGGTACGATACGGTATTAATCTGCCGTAAGATCTTGAAAAGATCTAGGAATTGAGGAAGAAGCTTGCGAGACCCTGCATGACAACAGACATTTCACGAATTGAGCTAAACCAAGTCCCCCACCTTAAAGACAGGGGCATTACTTCTATGGCGATCTGCAAAACACTTTTGTGTAGTAAGAACCTCTCGATCTGTTTTTTCTTTTGGAAAGAGTTTATTGTCACCATTTTATCTTATTACAATTTCAAAACATAAAATGTATTAACAAAGATAAAACTTAAAAATAAAAACATAAAAATATGTCTGTAAAAGGCAATGCCAATACAATAAATATGAGAAGATGCTTTTTTTTAAAATTTTTAAAATTGTAATAAAACAAATCCACACTCTTAAGATATCAGTAAATGTATTATAAAACCATGTCTAATATTTATCCAGTATCTTCTGCTTTGTGTTCTCCATGCCCATACAGGGGAGAACGTTTCAGGCGCTGGGCAGATACACCCAGGACAGGGCGCCAATCTATTCCTGTGTGCACACTCACTCACACATACACACTCTATATGGGGCATTTTGGAGAACTCGTTTGACTTGATCCATGTTTTTGGACTGTGGGAGGAAACCAGAGAACCCAGAGGAAACCCACGCAGACACGGGGAGAACATGGAAACTCCACCCAGATGGGGATTCGAACTAGCATCCCTTGCGCTGAGAGGCGAATGTGCTAACCACTAAGCCACTGTGCCGCCTGCCGCTCACCCATGTATAATAAATACAACAAATGTTTTTTAAAAGCAGTCGTTTTAAAATAACATTAAATGCATTTTAAAACTTCAAAACATTTGTAAAACACTGTTTAAAAGTGTCTATTGTCCTTGACCGTGATGAGCTCCTCTCAAATTAGCTCCATTCCACTCCCCAGATCACGTCACTCGGCAAAGTGGCGGTCCTCAGCGGAGATCCTCTCCCTTTGCCCGCTGCTCTCCTTTAGATTAACCGGGTGCATCTACGGCATCCCCTCCTCCGGCAGGCGTGGTGGAGTGCCTCCTGCAGCAAAGATTTTGCCAGATTTTGTAATGCGTGGAGGGGCACAGTCACCCTCTTCCCCTCCAGCAGATTACGGAAGATCCAGATGGCATTCTTTAAGCTGGTAAGAGTGAGCCAGAGCACCTCAAATTCTTTTGCTGGCAACTTTTCTGTCCCCTGGCCCACCCCGTATTCCGCAGCTTACCTCAGCTTATGGAACTGCTGGCAGGCACGGGAATTGTCGGGGCCGATCGTGGCCCATAGGTCCTTCGCCAAACTGCACTCTCAGAGCAAATGCACCGTCTCGGGTGCGCCACACCAGGGATGTGGGCAGATGGGGTTCGTTTCCATGCCCCGGGAATGCATCATTGCCCTGACCAGGAGGAGCCGCCAGCCACGGCAAGTATTTGTGACGGTTCTGGAGAGTGGGATGGGCTGCGTTCCTCCAAACTTGCTGGGCCTCACCAAGTGTGAGGCCAGGAATTGGGCTCACCTCCTCCCGATCCTGGACAAAAGAACACATACATTTGCTGTTAGATAAAATGGTGACATTTTCCTTAACCAAAGAATATTTCTTTAAAAGCTTTTTTATAAAACAATATTCATTCGGGAGGTTAAAAGCAACTGGTGCAAGGTTCTTAGGTTCTTAAATATGAGTCCATCCAGAACTTCATCATGGCTGTTGTCTTTTAGTTTCTGGATGTGCTTGTTGCTATAAAACACTGCCTGTTCCAGTTGAGATAAAAAGGACCTGGGGGACTAAAAACAGAGCATGTCAATAAAACCAAGGGTAAAATCACGGCTTTAATTATTAACATTTTTCCCTCCATCGTCAGCTGTCTCAGTCCCCAAAACCCTAATCTTTGCCTGACTAAGCCTAACTTGTCAGTCCAGTTGTCCCGTCCACCTCCCTCTTTGTCAAATTTAATACCTAAAATTTTTTAATCAGTTTCCTTAAAATCTACGTCTAAATTCGGTTGTGCATGTCACCATGACCCAAAGAGCTGGGCCTTTGACTTACCTCGATTCAGTTTAGTGCCCAAGGTCCTTCCATACCAGTCAGTCAAGTCGAGTGCTCTTTGGGCCGATAAAACATCCATACATAAAATCGTTACATCGTCCATGTACAGGGTGCACGTCACTGTCAGTCCTCCTGGCATGTCTAGTCCTGTGATGCATTTGTCCTTTCTCAAGGATC
>JAFMOC010000194.1:612500-709327 GCA_019802505.1 Corydoras sp. C115 | reverse complement strand
ATAGAGACCGTTTAGCTTAAACTAACACTTAAAGTACGACGGTTGTACTTAAAAGTAATTAAATAGACGATATTGTACTGAATTGTGGAACGTACCAATGTAAAATACTTTACATTATTATTAAATTAATATTGCAGTGATCAATAAGATTAGAGATCGCGTATATCAGTCCTGCGCAGGCGCAGTACTGAAAATATTACAGTAATTAATAAGGAGTTCAGAGATCGCGTTTATCAGTCCTGCGCAGGCGCAATATTGAAGTGTGTATGGTCCGCATCCCCGCCCACAAAGTGTGTATAAGATGCAATACGGCAACCAGACTACAGGAGCGCTAGTGAGAGGTGGCCACACACACGCCTGCACACACAGATCATGGTTTGGTGATTCTTGGGGTCCAAAAAAAGAATAGCACCACCCACATCAGCATGGCCTCTCGAGTCACCTGACGCATTTTGGGAGAAAACATTGTGGGGACCACCAAAATGGACCCCACTATGTTTTCGGTCCCCACACTGTGAGTGTGCTGTCATGTTGCGGCCCCCACCATGTAATAAAGACAAACACACACACACACACACACACACACACACACACCCTCAAGAAAGCCATAGCTGCCAGAACTCCTTGACTCCATCTGCCAGCACTCTAAATAAAAATGTTCCGATCTGTGCTCAATCTTTTGTGACAGACTCGCCGCTCTGTCCAGTTCTGACTTTCAACAAAACAATAAACCCGCAGTCTGCTGTTCATCAGCCTGTTGAACTTTATAAATTACAACACGAGACCAAGCATCTGTCCTCTGTCCTACCTTCCACGATTAACCCTGTATATATATAAGGTATATATAAGGTTGGGGGTGATATTTACATTACATTTTGGTCATTTAGCAGACACTTTTATCCAAAGTGACGTCCAAGGTGAGCACAGGGTTAATCACAGCGCCCCCTGGAGCAATGAGGGTTAAGGGTCTTGCTCAAGGACCCACATGGGTAACTTCAGTGGACCTGGGATTTGAACCCCCAACCTTCAGATTGAAGAAGGGTGCTGGGAAGATACACCCAGGACAGGATGCCAATCTATTGCTGGGCACACACACACACTGTTGATGAGGGTTAGGGTTTAGGATTATGGTTCCAAGTATGGGTAAAGCACAGGGTTAAGTTTAATCTTAGATTAAAGGATTAGGATTAGAGTTACGAGTTAGGGTTTAGGATTATAGTTATGAAAATGGTTAAAAGACAGGTTCAGGAACAGGATTAAATCTTTAATTATTGAGGGACTTTTAGTAGATTAGGATTAGGGGTTGTTCAGTTTTAGGGTGTGTGTGTGTGTGTGTGTGTGTGTGTGTGTGTTGTGTTTTTGTGTTTGTGTTTGTGTTCTTTCCTGTCACCAAACATATTAGACCTGGTAGAAGACAGCCGATTAGGATTAAAGTTAAGGATTATGGTTACAAATTTGAGTAAAATGCAGGATTAAGGTTTAAGGTTAAGGGAGTGTTAAGGGTTAGCTTTTAGGATTATGGTTCTAAGTATGGGTAAAAGACAGGGTTGAAGGATTAAAGTTTAATCTTAGGGAGCGTTGAAGGTTAGAGATTAGGATTAGGGTTAAGGGTTGGGGTTTAGGATTATAGTTATTAAAATGGGTAAAAAACAGGGTTTAGGAACAGGATTAAATCTTAACTCTTGAGGGACTTTTAAGGGTTAGAGATTAGGATTAGGATTAAGGGTTGTACAGTTTTTTGGTGTGTGTGTGTGTGTGTGTGTGTGTGTGTTTGTGTTCTTTCCCATCACCAAATGTATTAGACCCGGTAGAAGACAGCCCATTAGGATTAAGGATAAGGATTATGGTTATAAGTATGGGTAAAAGACAGGGTTTAGAAACTGGATTAAAGTTTAAGATTAGAGAACATTAATGGTTAGAGATTAGGATTAGGGTTAAGGTTTAGATTTAAGTTATTAAAATGTGTAAAAGACAGGGTTTAGGAACCGGATTAAATCTTAAATCTTGAGGGACTTTTAAGGGTTAGAGTTTAGGATTAATGGTTGTTCAGGCTTAGGGTGTGTGTGTGTGTGTGTGTGTGTGTGTGTGTGTGTGTGTGTGTGTGTGTGTGTGTGTGTGTGTGTGTTCTTTCCCGTCACCAAACGCATTAGACCCGGTAGAAGCCAGCCCATAACGAACCGAGACCCCAGTGTCCATCATGTGGAATAACTGCTGACTCGGATCTCTATCTCTCTCTCTCGTCTTTTCATTTCTTTTCCTTTTAAAATTCCAAATTGTGTGAAATCCATCCTCCTCGCAGCTCCGTGAGGCGCGCCCCACGCCCGGGCCGAATCGAGAGTCCAGCATGGGTTCCTCACGTGACCTTTTTCTTCAGGAACTCAGAGTTCCCCATGTGGTTCCTCTTAAGACCTCCGCCATGTCACTCAAACAGATTGCTGTAACCAATTCGTTCCATCAGCGGGGGCTTCTGCAGCGCTGGCGTCCCCAAACGTGCCATAGCACAATGAGCGGCATTACCCCGCCTCAGGAGGACCTCCAGCACAGCGCCGAGACGCCAGCCAGGTTCTGACGTCCCTTTAATTAGGAAGGAACTTTGGTAAACCATTGGGCTCGTGCGGTGGGGGGGAACAATTGCTTTAGCTATAATTGCAAACATTTAAAACGTCGACGCCGAGCCGCCGGGGCCTTTTCCTTCCGCACATTGGAGTATCGAGTGGACTGACTGGCCATGCAGCGTAGATGCCGTTCCGAAATTTACTGCCGCGAGCCGGCGGCTGCATTCCCCAATAGCTCGATCGATGGCGACCGGCCGCCGACTGAACGAAAAACCCGGTGTCGCGCCGAGGAACCGCATTTCAGCCTCTGATGACATTTAGAGGAAGATTTCATTTGATATGAATAAATGGCGGCTGAAGACATCACCAACCCAACCCCCCCATGATGGGGGGGGGGGGTGATGAATGTGTGTGAGGCGCTCAGGGTGAACATGAATGGAAGTCTGTGTGGAGGAAGGTGGATTGTGTGGAGATGAATTCGATTAATTATACGGCAGACGAAGGTCGGGGAGACGCGGGCCCGACGCGAGGACGCCGCCACCGATGGATTCACGCCGAGAGCTCCGTTTAAACGTTTCGGAGTGTGAGGCGCTCCATCCAGAAAGTGCGTTTAAGGCGTGAAAAGATAAATACGTCTGCAGATGGCTGCGCTCGGTTTCATTTACAGTCCTGAGGGCGGCTCAGTGTTTAGTTCGTTAGGTGGTTAACCCTGTTCGGTCCATCACAGAGCAGACACAGAGAGAGAGAGAGAGAGAGAGAGAGAGAGAGCAGTATGGATATCAGGTACGGAAGCTGATCTGAGTTCAGATTACAACGCTGATCACCTGACAAGAATTAATAACGCAAACTAGAGTCGACATTTTATATTCGCAGATTAAATCCGCTGAACCTGCTCATCCAATAGCATCATTCATCCATCCATCCTTCCATTATCTTCCGCTTTATCCTCTATTAGGGTCGCGGGGGGGGGGGGGATCCCCATGCCCATCCAGGGGAGAACGTTTCGGGCGCTGGGCAGATACACCCAGGACAGGACGCCAATCTATCGCTGGACACACACTCACTCACACAAAGACACTCTATATGGGGCAATTTGGAGAACTCAATTGAACTTGATCCATGTTTTTGGACTGCGGGAGGAAAACGGACAACCCGGAGGAAACCCACGCGGACACGGGGAGAACATGGAAACTCCACCCGGATTGGGAATCAAACCGGGAATCCCTAGTGCTGAGAGGAGCACATACCAACCACTAAGCCACCGTGCCGCCCCTTAAAAGCATCCTAATCCATCCATCCATTATCTTCCGCTTTATCCTCTACTAGGATTGCGTAGGGGGTTCTCCATGCCCATCCAGTGTAGAACGTTTCGGGCGCTGGGCAGATACACCCAGGACAGGGGGGCAATCAATCACTGGACACACACTCACTCACTCACACACACACACTCTATATGGGGCAATTTTGAGAATTCAATTTACATGGAATCCATGTTTTTGAACAGTGGGAAGAAACCCGGAGAACCCGGAGGAAACCCACGCGGACATGGGGAGAACATGCAAACTCCACCCAGATTGGTTTATATAATATACCTGTGTGATGTGGGGTTGCCAATACGTTCCAAAGACTGAATTAAAGGAACCCACACCCAGCGTCATCTCCGTCGCATCTGACCCAGTTTCGTTTCCCCGCTTTATTCTCTACGGATATTGAAAGCTCTGAACGTGGAGTGGACGGGCCGGGGGACCATGGACAGTTGGAATGGTGTTGAGAATGCCACAGCGGTGAGCTGAGCGCTGAATTCTGACCCGATAAGCTCGGTCCACGTCAGCAGACCTGCACGTGAAGAGGACCCTCCAGCACGCCGAGGTACCGTCTCCGTACGGCTGATGACATTCAGGAGACGTGATTTGAATAAACGGCAGGCGAATGAAGTGACGGCCATGGAGCATGGTAATCCCCCCGTTCGGGGCGTCCCATGCTTGTGTTCATCGCACGGCTGGATGTGTAATGTGGTGACAACACACAATCGTGTGCATTCAGCCTATAAATACTCCATTAGAACCGCGGCGAGCCCGAGGACACGCTCAGACCTAAATAACACAATTAACTCAGCCCTGACATCACCCTTCAAACTCAAGCTCCTTCCAAATGTCACAGTCGGAGTTCCAGTGCACACCCCGAGGCAGATGTTCAGACAGCGTCGTCTCCCCACTCCGTCTCCGTCTCGGTGGTTATGTATATCAAGTACTGAACTGATTGGCGCTCCGTCCTTTGGTTGCGTCATGGTTGTCGTCTGTGATTTACGTCTGTGATTTACAGGTATTATTGTGAATAAATCTCGTACTGTATTGCTTTATAAATTTATTAATAAATTATAATAAAAATATCCATCCATTATCTTCAGCTTTATCCTCTATTAGGTTTGCGGTGGGGGGGGGGGGGGGGGGGGGGAGTGTTCCCCATGCCCATCCAGGGGAGAACGTTTTGGGCGCTGGGCAGATACACCCAGGACAGGGGGGCAATCTATCACTGGACACACACTCACACACACACACACACACACACTCTATATGGGGCAATTTGGAGAACGCACTTGACTTGAATCCATGTTTTTGGACTGTGGGAGGAAACCGGAGAACCCGGAGGAAACCCACACGGACACGGGGAGAACATGGAATATCCATCCAGATTGGAATACGAACCGGGAATCCCTAGCGCTGAGAGCAGAACGTGTAATAAAAATATATTAATTAATTATATCAAATTATATTAATTAAAAGCGAATTCAGACATTTTGATCGCCGACGTTTTACAACATATCCATAACACACACTATATAGGGGAAATTTAATAAGGGGAAATTTAAGGAATGTTTTGGGACTGTGGGATGAAACCGGAGAACCTGGAGATGGGGATAACATCTGAACACTACCCAGATCGGGATTCGAACCTGGATCCCACCCTGCCATCCTAATGGTTAGTCACTTTAAATAAAATCTTTTTATAAGACTCAACGCGTCCCGGTTCATGAAGCAGAATGTTCTGAACGCGTGTTGGAAACAAGCCTCGCCCCGCTCATCATCCGTCCTGGCCGGACGGAACCCTGACATCATCCAAAGTGACAAATGGACATTTCCGTGCTCCGTCTCCGATGTGTGCGCCGCCCTACTCCTTATTTACAGCCCATTTTCCAAATGCCACATCTGTTTTGGGCGTGCCGGCGGCGCCGGGGGCCTGCCACGCTGACGCATCGTTCAGACGGGCTTCGGCCCACGGCGACGGCGCTCCGTCTTTCGGCTTCGCGCTCGCAGACGTTTCAGAGTGCAGCCCTGAGACGGCTGCTGGAACACCGAGACAGTGCGTTGCATCATGGGTCCTGGATCGTTCGGGTTCCTTTGTAAACTCAATACGTTTAAGATAAACACTCGTCATGAGAAGCACAACAAACTGAACGCCGCTGATTTAATTAATCCACTCGTGTGCATTCTGAGTCTCCAAAAGGGTTCTTCTGTCTGGCTGAGTGGTTCTCCAGCAATAAGTCATAAGCACTAATTTACTCTGAGGCTTTTCCCGGCATCCTCGCTCCCATCGCCTACTGACATCTGTCTCCCGCTGAACACTTCCACCCAGACTTTAAAAACTGAATTATTTTACTAATTACAGCAGATATGGGCTCTACACATGGACTAACCACTGCTGCTCCATCCATTATCTTCTGCTTCATCCTCTATTAGGGTTGTGGGGGGGGGGGGGGGGGCCCCATCCAGGGGAGAACGTTTCAGGCACTGGGCACTGGGAGGAAACCGGAGAATCCGGAGGAACCCACGCGGACACGGGGAGGACATGCAAACTCCACCCAGATTGGGATTCGAACCGAGAATCCCTAGTGCTGAGAGGAGAACATGCCAGCCACTAAGCCACCAGGGGGGGTTCCCCATGCCCATCCAGGCACGTTTCGGGCGCTGGGCAGATACACCCAGGACAGGGCACCAATCCATCGCTGGACACACACTCACGCACACATACACATTCTATATGGGGCAATTTGGAGAACCCGGAGGAAACCCACACGGACACGGGGAGAACATGGAAACTCCAGCCAGATGGGGATTCGAACCTGGAATCCCTAGCGCTGAGAGGCGAACGTGCTAACCACTAAGCCACCGTGCCGCCCTAGAATCGCTTTTATTGTCATTAGAATTTCCATTACAATGAAATTTGGGTGCCACTCCAAGGTGCTAATAAGAAACATAAAGCGAAATAAAAAACCATTATAATACTCTGTGTGAATAATTATTTTATTATACTTAAAATGATTCACACATAGTATTATAATGTTTTTTTATTTCGCTTGATGTTTCTTATTAGCACCTTGGAGTGGCACCCAAATTTCATTGTAATGGAAATTCTTAATAATCTTAATAAATTCTTAATAATCTTTCCTGCTGGTAATTCTACTAAATTAAGACACACTTTTATTGTTTGAAGGGTTAATTAGACTTTTCCTTCACTGTAGCGTCTGGACTCTTCGTGAATCAGGAGACTGAACCACGGTGATCCAGCAGTAATAAGAACCCGGGTTCATTTACAGTCCCGGTGTAAATCCACAAACCTGCAAATCATCAGCCTGATCCCAAAAAAGGCCGAACCTGGATCTTCTACTGATCATATCTAACATGTCCATGGTTTTAAATTCCATTTACAGGTTTGTAGTGTGTGTGTGTGTGTGTGTGTGTGTGTGTGTGTGTGTGTGTGTGTGTGTTTATCCGTCCTGCTAGGTCAAAGTTTACTGACTACACATTAAAAGCCAGAGGGTTATAGACCCACCTGCAGGGATTCAAGCTGCCGCACAGCAGGACTCTACACATCTTCACACTCGCATCTCTCTCTCTCGCGCTCTCTCTCTCCCTCTCTCTCTCTCTCTCTCTCTCTCTTTCTCTCTCACACACACACACACACACACACACACACACACACACACACACTTCATTGTAAATGTCCCCATGTTAATAATATATCCATACATAATTATTTATGTATATAAATCATGTCTACTTCCACGCTGCCCGTCCGTAGCCCGCCACCTGCTGCCTAACCTACAAGAATAATGAATAATTATCATGATGACGTTATTGCACATTAAAGGTGTTTTACTGAGTGAGGAGTTGAATAGACTGGTTATACAGATCGATGGTCACAGGTAAGAATGCCTTCCTGTGGGGCTCTGTGGTGCATTTGGGTGAAATGAATCTTAAACTGAATGTGCTCCAGTGTCTGACCAGTGTGTGGTACTGTGTGTGGTATAGTGGGTGGTACAGTGGATGGTAAAGTGTGTGGACCAGTGGATGGTACTGTATGCGGTCCAGTGTATGGTACAGTGTATGGTACATTGCATGGTACAGTGTGTAGTACAGTGGATGGTACAGTGTGGGTGGTACAGTGTGGGTGGTACAGTGTGCAGTACAGTGCGTGTGTGGTACAGTGTGCAGTACAGTGTGTGTGTGGTACAGTGTGTGGTACAGTATGTGGTACAGTGTGCGGTACAGTGTGTGGGACACATTGTCCATGATGGCCTTTCCGACACTGTCCTCAGCGAGTCCAGCTCCACAGGGTCCACAGATTAAACTCCCCCCCCCTCCCCCCCACATTAACACAGACGACTCTTTGCCGTTTGCAGGAACAAACAGCCGACCTTGCAAAAATAATTCTGAAAACACGACGGGATGAAGAATAATAAAGAGCATGCAGAATAAAGCGTCTATCTCGCATACGGAAGACGGCTTTAGCACGCCATCAGCGTTTCAGCGGCTGCAACGCAACGTCAACCGGCAGGCGAGTCGTAAATCAAACGTTTCAGTTAAGCTTCACCTCTTCATTACAGAACCGACAACCACGGAGGAACTGGGCCGAGCCGCTTTGATTCCCATTCATTATTGGGTCTGACATGGATCCGGTGCCAACGAACCCACAGAGAACCATCGACCCCACCCTCCCTTGAACAAACGCAGCAGGTTCAGTTACAGAGGACGTCTGCAGCGTTAGAGACCAACTGCTTTCAGACGCGGTCACAAGTGTCACGGGGGGGTTCCCCATGCCCATCCAGGGGAGAAGGTCTCGGGCGCTGGGCAGATACACCCAGGACAGGACACCAATCTATCACTGAACACACACTCACTCACACAAACACACTCTATATGGGGCAATTTTTAGAATTCAATTGACCTTGAATCCATGTTTTTAGGACTGTGGGAGGAAACCGGAGAACCTGGAGGAAACTCATGCGGACACGGACACGGGGCACTAAGCCACCGTCCCACCCTTTATTTCCATCCGTCCATTATCCTCCATTAGGGTCGCGGGGGGGTTTCTCATGCCCATCCAGTGGAGAAGGTTTCGGGTGCTGGGCAGATTCACCAAGTACAGGGGGGCAATCTATCACTGGACACACACTCACTCACTCTATATGGGGCAATTTGGAGAATTCAATTGACCTTGATCCATGTTTTTGGACTGTGGGAGGAAACTGGAGAACCCGGAGGAAACTCACGCAGACACGGGGAGAACATGGAAACTCATGGATTCAAACCTGGAATCCCCAGCGCTGAGAGGAGAACATGCTAAACCACATGCTAAGCCACCGTGCCACCCTTTATTTATTTATTTATTTATTTATTTATTTATTTATTTTTTTTTATTCCTGAAAGTCTGGGATGTTGTTGACGGTGAGAAACGTGGCAGACGGTTGGCGGCTGCACGTTCTCGCTTCCGTTCTCAGCCACGTTAGAATGGGTTGCGGGTGAGAGCAGGTATTTTGGTCTTTGTGAGGACCGCTCTGTATCAGTTCCCCGCTCTGAATGTGAACTGTGGCTCATAGACGGAATAAATCCGAACAGAACTGCAGTAATCAAAGTCATTTACAGCCTCTTCCTGCTCCGGGAGTCTGAATGGAGCAGATGGAGTTTTATTTTGACGTATTCGTACCATCTGCCTGCAAAGCCGTCGGTCCGACGCTCACCTAATTACCGTCGGTACGAAAACGTTTGTGTCTGATATTCTGCGGCGTTTAGTGATTAAACGTATCCACCGCAAATTTTCACTCAAACTCATTTATTCATTCATTCACTCACTCACTCATTATATTCCCCTTAATCCACTACTGGGGTCACATGGGGTTCCCCAGGTCCATCCAGGGGAGAATAAACGACCCCCTGAGACTCAAGATACAGAGTTAGATTTTTACATATTGTATGTCGACTTAGAACCTTTACACAGTTTCTTCTATATTTCACATTGCATATGGTGCTATATCCATATTTATAAATTGTATATATATATATATATATATATACAGTATATATATATCGAATCCATCAGGTTATTAGAACCTGAGAGGCTCATTTCCCAGCTGTACAGCTGACCAATCGAGGGGTGCTTTTAAAACAGCCGGAGAAACCGCAGCCTCATTAGCATGCACTTAACCTGATGCCACGTAACGAACAGTACAACCTCAGAACCTCAGAACCGTTTTAACGAAATGCTCTGTCTTTAACGCATGGTAATGTCATGTGACCCACCACGTCGTCTAATTTAGAGAAATTTAATTAACTACATACCATCATTTGATTAAAGTAAGACCTTTTATGATCCTGTGGTTAATCTGAGCTTTAAGGATTTGCAAACGGACTCGTGTCTGATTAACGGACAGCTGCGTTAATTAGTGACATTGTTGTAAAACTTATCGCTCAGGCAGAGTCGGAAACTACCCTCTCCGTCAACCCCCCCACCCCCATTCATTCCCAGGCCTCCATGGTCCCCATTAAGCCCAGATCCATGCACACGAGTCAGAGAATCAATAAATTATAAGCAGGATATAAATTAAACATTAATCCTGAGTTTGCAGAAGCAGCCGGAGACGGTCGACGGGAATCTCTCACCCCCTCGAAACCCACCCCGTCCCCCTTGCAGTGGCAACTTAATTGGGTTCCTCATCTCCCCGTAAAACGAAGAGTCACGGGCGGAGTGACGTCGGGATCCGATTGGAGGGAAGAAAGCTTTGGAACTGGGTCACAGAACTCCACGGAACAAATAAATGAAGTGCAGGAGAATCAATTCCACGTTTTCCTGACGCCCAGCGACCCGCGGACCGCACGCCAAGATGAAGCCGTGGTTTCATTTGTGTTTGCATTAAAGGGTCACATGATTCCCACCTACTGATCATCTGTAATCTGAACTGGTGTAATCTGAATTAGGATTGGTTCATTGGGGAGGAGTTCAGTATATTTAGGCGTGTAGTCCGCATATACGACGCCAGGATTTCTTCCAGGTCAATGATTTACATTCAAGCTAAACTAAATTTAATCATTCAGCTGATGCTTTCATCCGAAGTGACAAAAATAACACTATAGAATTATCTAACCAGATCAATATCCATCCATTATCTTCCGCTTTATCCTCTATTAGGGTCGCGGGGGGGGGTTCCCCATGCCCACATGGAAAACTCCACCCAAATGGGGATTTCGAACCAGATCACCATCCATTATCTTCCGCTTTATCCTCTATTAGGGGCACGGGGGGGGGGTTCCCCATGCCCATCCACAGTGAAAATGTCAATTGACCTTGAGCCATGTTTTTGGATTGTGGGAGGAAACCGGAGAACCCGGAGGAAACCCACGCGGACACAGGAAAAACATGGAAACTCCACCCAGATGGGGATTCGAACCGGGAATCCCTAGTCCTGGGAGGTGAACGTGCTAACCACTAAGCCACCGTGCCGCCCACTGATCAATATCTGATTCTTAAAATTGTATACATCAGGTGTTAGAGATGTGTTATAGTCGTTTCCTAAAGATTTTCAGTGACTTGGCGCCTTACAGACAGAGTTGGGACGATGATTCCACCGTTGATCAGTGGAGAACGTTACAGAGTGACAGTCAGCACCACGGTGAGGTTGCCCCACCAGACAACATTAATCACTAGAACCTAGTGAACAAGTCGGAGTGTATTTTAAAATCTAGAGTGAAAGTCAGAGGGGCCAGATCCAGAGATCGTCCGCTTTCTTGTTTTAAGGAAATCTAAACAAGATAAATTTACATACCATATTGAGAGATATAATTATATACATTGATATCATGAATAGGACGGCACGGTGGCTTAGTGGTTGGCATGTTCTCCTCTCAGCACTGGGGATTACTGATTCGAATCCCCATCTGGGTGGAGTTTGCATGTCCTCCCAGTGTGTGGGTTTCCTCCGGGTTTCCTCCCACAGTCCAAAAACATGGATCAAGGTCAATTGAATTCTCCAAATTGCCCCATATAGAGTGTGTCTGTGTGAGTGAGTGTGTGTCCAGTGATAGATTGCCCCCCTGTCCTGGGTGTATCTGCCCAGCGCCCGAGACCTTCTCCCCTGGATGGGCATGATGGAGGATTAAGTAGAAGATAATGAATGAAATATATTTATACAATTTAAGATTGTATTTTTTTGCAGTGCATTTAGTTCTCTTATTTAAATCTGGACGTTCTTCAGAATGTTCCACATGGATTTTAGTACATGCACAGATCACACAGATATTCCTCGAAAATAAAGAACAAGAAAAATAATAATAATCTCAGCTTAATCTGATCGATCATTTTATTGCAATTATTCAGGGAGCAGAGCAGCAGATACGGTTATTAACATCCACAAAGCATCCAGCCTGGCATTTGGGTTCTCCATGATGAGGGAAGGCTTTGTCAGGAGGACACATCTGGTCTAATTAAACTGAGATGGAAGGCCCACCTCGCCGACCCGGAGACGGTAGGAAAGGCGGGATTAGCACCCGGGGCACGTTCGGCGGCTGGGATTAGTGCAGGATGATTTATACACTCTGACAAACCTCACATCACGTTACGGCACAGGGCTCCAGCCTATCCCTGCATTCACACCCTGACCCCTCACTTACGCCTGGTCTCATGGCCTCGTGGAGTTCTTCTGTATTGAACACTGGAAGGTTCCATTCGCATCGCCTGTAAGACTCTATTAAGCAATCACAGATCAGACCTGCATCGGCAGCTGTTCACGTTACGTTTCTTTCAGCAGTGTGTTGGTGCTGTTTTTATTTCTTACATCGCCACGTCGTGGGGTGGATGTGAACGCAATCTGAAATTAAATAGCTACATGATCTGTGCAGAGCGATATCACACTGTGGGTGGCGCTGTTGCCAACACCGCTTCAAATGACAAAGATTCATGTTTTTTAAAATTTTTTTATGACCAGGTGAGACGGAGAAGTTCCTTTTTACATGGTTTTGTATGTTCTCCTCGCATCTGTGTGAATGAATCAATAAAAAATAAAATAAAATAAATGTATTAACTAATTAATGCTAATTAATTAATTTTGTTTTCTATAGATTAACTGTACATCCATCCATTATCTTATGCTTTATCTTCTACTAGGGTCGGGGGGTTCCCCATGCCCATCCAGGGGAGAACGTTTCGAGCACTGGTCAGATACACCCTGGACAGGGGGGCAATCTTTCGCTGGACACACACTCAATCACACACACACACACACACACACACACACACACACACACACACACACTCTATATGGGGCAATTTGGAGAATTCAAATGACCTTGATCAATGTTTTTGGACTGTGGGAGGAAATCGGAGAACCGGACAGAGGGTAAACATGTAAACTCCACTGGGAAACTGGGATTCTGTTTTGTGCTAAATTTTCTACTTCACAAGTAGAATTAATTTAGTATAAACACGAGTTAACACGATTTTAAAAAATATATTTTGCTTGCTTTTTTTTTTTGTGAGTCTAAATCAGGTCAGCTCTGAAAATCTTGTCGACTAAACACACTGCAGCGTCGTCTCATCAGAACGATGGCTTTAAAATGCTGCTCCATTAATTGTTCATCAGATGATCAAAGCTCCGGCTCGACTCAACAACCGAGGTTTCATTATTCTGCACTGCAGGCTGTTATAATAACTATAACATAATAATAATAATAATAATAATAATAATAATAATAATAATAAGAAGAAGAAGAAGAATAATAATAAGAATAATAATAATAAGAAGAAGAATAAATATTTAAAATATTAATAATACTAATAATACTAGTAATAATAATAATAAGAATAATAAGAATAATAAGAATAAGAATAATAATAATAAATATATAAAAAAATTATAAAATATAATAATGATAACAATAATAATAATAATACAAATAATAATATCCATCCATCCATTATCTTCAGCTTTATCCTCTATTAGGGTCGTGGGGGGGTGGGGGGGGTGTCCCATGCCCATCCAGGGGAGAACGTTTCTGGCACTGGGCAGATACACCCAGGACAGGACACCAATCTATCACTGGACACACACTCTATATGGGGCAATTTGGAGAACTCAATTGACCTTGATCCATGTTTTTGAACTGTGGGAGGAAACCGGGTGAACCGGGAGGAAACCCACGCGGACATGGGGAGAACATGCAAACTCCACCTGGATTGGGATTTGAACCAGGAATCCCTAGTGCTGAGAGGAGAACATGCCAACCACTAAGCCACCGTGCCGTCTTACTACTACTACTACTGATAATACTACTACTACTACTACTACTACTACTACTACTAATAATAATAATAATAATAATAATAATAATAATAATAATAATAATAATAATAAATTTTATTTATAAGCGCCTTTCACAACACTAAAGGTCACTTTAAAAATGCAAAAAGGACACAAAACATACACGAGACAGTCAAGTGCAGAAGACGTGGATGAGAGAAAGAGGAGGATCTGAGTGAGGGTGAGGAAGATGCGTTGAGAAGATTTGACAGATATGAGGGAGCAAGATTATGGATGATAAAGGTATAGAGAAGGTATATAAAGGTAAAGGTATATATAAAGGTAAAGAGGTAGGATTAAAGGTATAGAGAAGGATTCTGAAATGTGTTCTGTATTTAACAGGAAGCCAGTGGAGCTGTTGAAGGACGGGGGTGATGGGATAGGATGGAGGAGTTTTGAAGGAAATAACGCGAGCAGCTGCCGTTTGAACCGGCTGAAGCTTATGGAGGGATTTTTGAGGACCGACAAAGAGGAGAGGACTGCTGTAGTCAATACGGGAGGTAACAAGACTATGGACAAGAATAGATGCAGTATGGGGGTGAGGGAGGGGCGTAGACGATGGATGTTAGAGATGAAAACATGAGGATTGGGTTCTATTACGGATGAGAGAGTGAACGTAGAATGTGCTATGTAGGATTCTTAACCTGAGGGGAGGAGGGGGACCCAGGAGCTGTGGATATATAGAATATATATCATTATTTTATCATATTACATCCTAATGTGTTCATTTGTTTGAGACGATGATGAAGAGAAGGTTACATTAATACAGACACTGCACTCGTACGACATCAGATTAAACGATCATTAAGAAGCTCGAACCCTGTTAAATGTTAACGGAGTAAAACTATGACATCATTAAACCTGTAACCATCATCACTCCAACAGTCTGCTCAAATTAATCGGGTAAAACCTCATTATGTATTACAAATTAATCAACAGTGTTAATTAAAACGGCATCGTAGCCCCCCCCCCCTCTCTCGCTCACTCACACATTTTATTTTATACATTTGGACATAGAATCCCATTAATTCAATAGAGACACAAACCTTAAATATAAATACTCAAACCATAACCTTAACATAATTATCACTGCCAAAAAATATAATAAATAAATAAATGTCATTATTGGGCAATTATTGGGCAAAGTGCATTTATCTTGTTAAGATTTCTTAAAATAAGAATTTTTTAGAAGTAGATTATTTAATCTGTCATTGAATATCTATTCAAAAACAGTGCAACCCTATAACTATAATATAAATTAAATTTAACCATAGTTATACTCTTCCAGACTTCCTGAGAGTCCTTTAAAAAAATAATAATAATAAATAAAAAGCTTTTTAGGACTTCATACAGCGCCCCCTGGAGCAATGAGGGTTGAGGGTCTTGCTCAAGGACCCACATTGGTAAATTCAGCAGACAAGGGATTTGAACCCACAATCTTCAGATTAATAACACAACACCCAAACCCAGAGGAGTCAAACTCGAGGCCCGTGGGCCACATCCGGCCCGTGAGATCATTTTACATTTATCTGTTATTGTTGTTATTAACGACTCGGCGATATGGTTTTTCAGAGTGTGCTTATATTTTAGATTTTTATGATTTTGACAGGAATTTTTATAAAGTGCAGAAATATTTATATTTAAAGTTTAATTTTATTTTTCTAAAACGGCCCAAGATCAAAGAAAACTGAATGTTTACATTTTTTTTTTACTTTTGTGGAAAAGCCTCATCTTTATTTTATTTTTAAATAATAAAGAAAACTGAATGTTTACATTTTTTTTTTACTTTTGTGGAAAAGCCTCATCTTTATTTTATTTTTAATAATATTTCATATTAAATTTTTTTATGTTTTTTTTTTTTTTTTTTTTTTTTAATATGCAGCATGTTCAGTTTCTGTAACTTTTATTATTTTGATAGCGATATTTTTACAGAGTATATTTTTTAATTAGTTTTATAAAGTTGAAGTTATTTATTGTGGATGAATATTCCTTTGCTTTTTTCATTTATTATTATTATTTACTGTTTAATAAATGTGTATCCTGTTCGGCCCACGACCCAAAGTGACCTTTGAGATTTGGCCCCCGTGGGGCGATTGGGTTTGTCACAAAAAAAGACCAGCCCTAACTCTCAGACACGATAGAGAACATGTCCCACTCCGTCCCTTCAGTCATAAATCCGTCCTGGTGTCCCTCTGCATGTGAGTTTGCTGAACACGCCAGTTTAACTGAATCAACCGGACTGAATCACTCTAATGACTCTAATCGTTATTGATTCCTTTACAGATGAACCAAGTTCAGCTCTATAAGCTCCGCCACAGCATCCTGGAAATTAAAAAAGAACAGATACAGATGTTTTTATCAAATGCCAGAACGTACGATGGGTGGGTTAACGGCCCGGTTGAATTAACGCACACGCAGCGCCGCCCTGCTGGATGGTGGTAATTGCTGAGCCACTGTGATCGCTCATCTGTGAAACTGAAAGAACAACTCCACAAATCATCACCACATGGAACCGAACCGTGACCTTCAGCAGCCGTCCTGTCTTCATACAGCGGCCATGCCTTGCATGGAGATTGTTCTGCATGGTTCTAAATGCCATGTTCTCCCCGTGTCTGTGTGGGTTTCCTCCGGGTTCTCCGGTTTCCTCCCACAGTCCAAAAACATGGATCAAGTGAACTGAATTCTCCAAATTGCCCCATATACAGTAGAGTGTGTGTGTGAGTGAGTGTGTGCCCATCGATAGATTGGTGTCCTGTCCTGGGTGTATCTGCCCAGCGCCCAAAACGTTCTCCCCGGGATGGGCATAGGGAACCCCCCCAGACGCTAAAAGAGGATAAAGCGGAAGATAATGGATGGATGGATGGATGGGTTCTAAATGCATAGCGAACAGTGATGTTCCATCGGAGAACAAACCTTTAACTCGTTTAGAGGACGGACAGTCCATTTCACACATCAATCTGAAATGCAGACGCTGCATTCCCAACTTTTCTGCAACGCTTTCGCAATGTCTGTGCTCGGTCTGGGAGTCGGTGTTAAGGCTGGGATTCGTTCAAGAACTCAGAGCTTGTTTAGAACCGATGCACCAATTGTGACCCACCAATCCGTTAATTTCATCCGAAAACCTGGCGCTCGGACTTCAGAGGAATGGCCATCATGAACGTTAAAGATAAAAGAGTGATTCTGAATCTCTGCTGAAAGTGACAAACTAATATTCATCCATCCATTATCTTCTGTTTAATCCTCTATTAGGGTCGCGGTGGGGTTCCCAATGCCCATCTAGGGGAGAACGTTTCGGGTGCTGGGCAGGACAGGATGCCAATCTATCACTGACGCACCCACACAAACACTGACTATATAGGGGCAATTATAGGAAACTCTAGGTTCCATGCTCTCGCACACACCACAAGAACATGGAAAATCCACCCAGATCGGGACTCGAACCCGGATTCCCAGCGCTGAGAGGAGAACATGCTAAACCACTACACCACATTTCCACTTAAACTAACAAATACTATATATATATATATATATATATATATATATATATATATATATATATATTTTTTTTTTAATTTTTTTTATTTTTTTTTTGTCCTGCATTCAATGAGGATGCGATCCCCATTAAGCCCCGGTCCTCACAAGTCTTCTTTCTTTAAAACAACACCTTTTTCTTGCCACTGTCACTTCGACTCGTTCTTTGGGGTTCTGTCTTAGAGTGTATCGATGCACTATAGAAATAAATAAACTTGAACTTGACCCTGCTGTTTCTGATTTTGCATCCACAAGGTGGCGCAGTGAGGTGGAGCAGCACTGCTGCGTCTGAGAACAGATGGACTACAAAATGGAACAGTAGAACTACAACCTCCATCTGTACGGAGCTGGAGCTGATCTAATAAACGATGCAAGTAGAAAGAAGGAACGATTGATTGTACGTTTAAATAACGAATTAATTACTTTGGTAGGTTCTGCTGGAACCTTTAGAACATCTGGACTGTTGGTCTTTTACTGCATTATTAATATTTTTATGTATTCATTAAGTTTTTTGTAAAACGAAACAAAATATATATATATTTTTTTATTGTTTAATAGTAAATGTCTGTATAATGAACAGAAACTAAACCATTGTTTCCCCCCCCCCCCCCATCCTTGTTCTGGTTTTAAAATATAAAGAGTCGGAATGAAGTGTAAACTCCTCGTCTGTCGGGTTCTTTCGTGTTTCGTGGCTCTTCACTTTGAATAGATGAATATTTTAAGTTTTTTTTTTGATTAGTATTTTGTATCTTTGTGTTCCACTTTAGTTCGGTTGATATAAAAACGCACCTTCTTTGATCTTCACCGCCAGCACGACATGTACAATTACGTCCGCTCCACGCAGAGGAAAATATTGATTTGAAATCCACAGCCCCGCCGCCACGGGCCTCGACGCATATCTGAGCCTCATTACGGTCTGTTCAAAGAACCGGGGCTGGGTTCCATCGCTTCACTTAGGCAAATTTAAGGCCTTTGTCTGGCTCCGTGGCCTGCGTGGGGGGGGCAGTTAAACTGCATCTCGGGTTTTGGTTTTAATGCCACTAAAGGTCTCACTCAGGCACTCCCGTGAAATGATTTTAAAACTCGGACTTCGTGAAGAATCTAGAACGTGGCCATGTTTCCTGCAGTGAAATCTCCTGGTTAAGCGGGAACTTACATCGCGGTCGTCTGATCCGAGTGCATGTACCGAAGACAGGAGTCCAAATGAGAGAAAGGCACGGCGGAGAAGAGATGGAGGGATGAAGGGAGGAGAGGCTTTTTGTTTTTCAGACATCCCTGATGCAACGCACTGTAACTCCGGTGCACCGACATAACAGTCATAAAGAAATGAGTCATAAACCCATAAAGATTCATACGAAGCCCCGATTCAATCCAAACTGCAGGCAGCACGGCCCGTAATGGAGGGATATTGCGGCCATAAATTTCAATGAACATTCTAAGGAAATTGTTATGATGTGTAAAGTGGAGTGTGTGTGTGTGTGTGTGTGTATGTGTTCAGGATGTACACACCGAGGCTGGGTTCGGTTCCCACCGAAGCTCCGAAAAACATATGATGTTTATGGTTTTTATACGTTTAAATATGGAATCATGCAAAGAAAGAGACTTTACGTCATCTATGTATCATCCATTCATCCTGTAATAGGATCGAGTGGCGGGGGGGGCATCGAGGGGAGAATGTTTCGGGCACTTAACAGGGCGCCAATCTATCACTGGGCACACACTCATTTACTCAGACACACACACATTAAGAGCGGCCAATTCACCTTGAATCCATATATAAAGCATGACATACACACACACACAAACATATATATATATATATATATATATATATATATATATATATATAAATATGTTATGCTTTATATATGGATTCAAGGTGAATTGGCTGCTCTTAATTGCCCCTATAGTGTGTATATATATATAATATATATATATATATATATATATATATATATATATATATATATATATATATATATATATATACACACACAGGTAGTACCCCTCATCTATGTATATGACTTTTATTTTTATGTATAGACACATCAGTAGTCACTGCACTTTATATAAATTATGTTATATATTGCACATCTGGTTGGATGCTGACTACATTTCATTGGTTCTGCATCTGTACTCTGCACGGTGACAATAAAGTTGAATCTGGTGTAAATAAATGTAAACGAGATGGAACTGAACGGAAACGTCAGCCATCCGCTGGAACGTCGTCACATTTCTGATTTTACTAAAAAAAGACCCCCTGATGTTCAGATTGCCCCCAGTGGAGAAGCATAGAGGACAGCTTTACCTCCTCTGGATTATTTAGTGCTGCGTTTCAGTTTGAAGCACTTCGCAGAACCATGCACTGCATATTTATACCCGTAGTCCGGACCGCAGAACTGCTCTAGAACCTGATTCACTGAAGGTCAACGCATGGAGAACAAATGATCTGCAATGTGGATGCATACAGCTGTTTGGCTCATTTAGACCTCGAGAATCCAGATGCCCCGTTAACAGCCCCCCCCAAAGAGGATTACAGCTCATTAGCCCCCCAGACTGCCCCCCACCCCCACAGGAGACGGAAACTCCACATCACAGATTCCCAGTTTAGAGATGTTTATTAATTATTAAGAAAGGATTTCCTTTCTTATTATGAACCGATCGTTTAAATTATTTTTATCTCCATTATAATCACAAAACCTGCCTTTGTTCTGCATTTTCCTTTTAATTAATTAATATAATAATAATAATAATAATAATAATAATTAAATTAAAAATTTAATAATTAAAAATTCTCTAAAGCAACAGTAACTTTCTGAAAGTCCCACACTGTGAACTTCAGAGCATCACTCAGAATTGACTTCGATTTGAACCCAAAAAGCCGAACAGGGCATTTTAAGAGGCGCTCTCTGAAAAACGTTTTCAAAAATATAAAAAGTTCAGTACTCACCACAAAGGAAAAGGATCTCGCTCTGATCCATGATGTAACGTCCTGTTTATTGTGATCTCACACTGCCCCTCACTCAGCTCTTATATCCTAAAATAAAATAAAAATATAAGAAAACATTAAATACCAAAGAACAGTGGGATAAAAATAATGTACATAATGATAATGCAGGGCGGCACGGTGGCTTAGTGGTTTAGCATGTTCTCCTCTCAGCGCTGGGGATTCCCGGTTCTCCAAATTGCCCCATATAGAGTGTGTGTGTGAGTGTGTGCCCAACGATAGATTGCCCCCCTGTCCTGCGTGTATCTGCCCAGCACCCCAAACGTTCTCCCTTGGATGGGCATGGGGAACCCCCCCACAACTCTAGTAGAGGATAAAGCGGAAGAAAACGGATGGATCGATGGATGGATGATAATACTAAAAAATTAAATAATAAAACAAACATTTAATTTCTAACATTATACATCATCTACAAAATCAAAAACACATCTATATTTTTTATTTTATTCATTTGGATGAAGATTATCTCAGATGTTTAGAATCAGGTACCTCTCCATGTTTCCATGGGACAATATTTGCCTCTATCTTTGAGGGAACAGTTTGGGGAAGGCCACTGTCTGTTCCGTGTAAATGTCCCAGTGATGTGTGTGAGACGTAAGTTCCACAAAATGACGGCACATGCAAAGAATGTCTTTTAAGTGTGATTTTCGGAAACAAGGTGCACTCCAGAGTGAGAGAAACAATCCAATCAGAACGTCATAAAGCCAAAACTCCATTTACAAACATTTACACCTCATCCAACCAAATTCTCAAGCCTCCTCTGTTTGGTGATCCTTTATACCTCAACCTCCTCCCCCTCCCCCGGAAGAGTCCAAACATCAAACAATTAATTAACCCCCCAATTAACAGCTGTAACCCCATCATTATCTAAACACATAGTAATCTAAATAATATACACACTGAATGTATTGAATGTACATTCTACCATCATTTAAAAGGCAATAAATATGATTTGAGTATTAAGCCACACACCCCCTCCCCCATCTAAATGGAATTGCTCAAATTAGTCCAATTCTAATCAAGCACATATAAACAGCCAAGCTCCTCAGCTCGGGTCCTAAAGAACATGTTGCTGGAACCTTTAGAACATGAGCTTATACCACCAACCACAAGGAGAACAAACCCAGGAGAACCTTCAGAACATTCTACAGCTAAACACCGGCATGTGCTTCAAATACTTATGTTGCTTTCTGTAAGACGCAGGGCTAATTAACCGAATTTAGTATTAACACCGAAGAGGAGGGGAGGGGAGGGGAAAGGATTTGTTTTTATTTTATAATTTAATTTTTCATTTAAATGTTTGTTTTTTTCCCTCTTTATGCTGCATTGATTTATTTTACTCCTGACTTACACTCCAGTCCAGTTGGTGGCAGTATATGCTCCATATAAGCTGATTGCCAACCCCCCCCCCCCCTTCCAATAAAAAAAAAAAAAAAAAAAAAAAAAAAAAAAAAAAAAAAAGAAGCAGCTCGGGTTCTTCGATTGAAGACCCACAAGTAGCCAGCACGGGTGAGGATCAAACAAAATATTATATAAAATAATAATAATAATAATAATAATAATAATAATAATAATAATAATAATAATACATACATACAATTAAATAAAAACCCAGCTTCTTTACAGTGAACATGTGGGTGGAGGATTCTTGATTTCCATGATTCGTATTGTTGGTGGTGTGCTGCTGTTAACCCTGAGATGGCTGACTGCAGATCAGTCCATGTGGCTGCCAGAGACTGCAATTATATTTTCTTAGGGTTAGGGTGCCTTGCCCAAGTGCACTTCAGCCAGGGTACTTGGTAGGATCGGGAATTGAACCGGGGACCTTCAGGTCACAAGGCTGGTTACTTAACCACAACAAGCCTGAGTCATGGGCTTGTTCAAGTTGGGATATTTGTAAGTTACTTTGGATAAAATCGTCCTGCTACAATGACCAAAACAATTAAAAGAGTTTGTAGAGGTTTTTTTTCTTCTATTGTCTTTCCTCTACATGTATATATATATATATATATATATATATATATATATATATATATATATATATATATATATATATATATATATATATATATATATATATATATATATATATATATATGTTCTCCCCGTGTCTGTATGGGTTTCCTCCGGGTTCTCCAGTTTCCTCCCACAGTCCAAAAACATGGATCAAGTCAATTGAGTTCTCCAAATTGCCCCATACAGAGTGTGTATGCGTGCGTGTCTGTGTGAGTGTGTACCCAGCGATGGATTAGCGCCCTGTCCTGGGTGTATCTGCCAGCGCCGAGACATTAATTTGAAAAATGAAACCCTAATATAGGATAAAGCGGAAGATAATGAAGGAATGAATATATATATATATATATATATATATATATATATATATATATATATATATATATATATATATATATATAATTACTTCCATCCATTATCTTCCGCTTCATCCTCTATTAGGGTCGCGGGGGGGGGGGGGAAAAAAACCAAGGACACATACACACTCTATATGGGGCAATTTGGAGAATTCAATTCACCTTGATCCATGTTATTGGACTGTGGGAGGAAACCGGAGAACCAGGAGGAAACCCACATGGACATGGGGAGAACATGGAAACTCCACCAAGATTGGGATTCGAACCGGGAATCTCCAGCGCTGAGAGGAGAACATGCCAACCACTAAGCCACTGTGCTGTAAATCATTGCAGGTTTAACTGAAGATCAATCTGAAGCCGTGACTCTTTAATAAAACACATCCTTCAGACGAAAAGCAAAGAATAAATTCTTAATACTGAGATAATTAGGCGTCACTTGATCGTCCGCTTCAGACCTGCATTGTATTTCCTTTGGCATGTTCTAACCCACCTTAATTAAAACCCTGTTCTTAATTTAGAAGCATGAACACGTCTTCCTTGGCTCTGATGTTGACGGGGTATGCAGGCTGATCGTTTACATCTGACAGACGCCAGATGGTTCGTTCCGTCTAATCTTTATGAGCGTCTCGGTTAGGTGTGGAATTGATATCTGTATTTATAATTGTATTTGATGAGACTCATGCATTCCAGTAAACACACACTCATTACAAATACACACTCAGTACTCAGCACTCCACCTTACTTGTTCCATCCATCCATCCATCCATTATCTTCGGCTTTATCCTCTATTAGGGTCATGGCCCTCCCATGGGGTTCTCCATGCCCATCCAGGGGAAAATATTTCGGGCGCTGGGCAGATACACCCAGGACAGGGGGGCAATCCATCACTGGACACACACTCTCTCTCACACACACTCTATATGGGGCAATTTGGAGAATTCAATTGGCCTTGATCCATGTTTTTTGGACTGTGGAAGGAAACCGGAGAACCCGGAGGAAACCCACACGGACATGGGGAGAACATGGAAACTCCACCCAGATTGGGATTTGAACCGGGAATCCCCAGCGCTGAGAGGAGAACATGCCAACTACTAAGCCACCGTGCCGCCCTTCGTAGTTCCATTTAGAACCTTGTAGTTCTAACGTTCTCTCTGATGATCACAGAGCAGGTCTCATTAGGGTGATGGGTGATGCTCAGTACTGCAGTGACGGGTGTGGTGCAGGTTCAAGAACGTTTCCTCAATTAATTAATTAATTAATTGTGTGTTTGTTCATCTTCTGTATGTTCTGCATCTGATTCCAACGTGCTTTACGTTCTGCCCTCGGTCCGTCGTGCAGGAAACACTAACGAGGTCTGCAGGTAATTACACACAGACTGAGGCAGAATGTCTAACGACGGCGGGATGGTGCGTGCGGTTGGGCCGGTTTAAAGAACCAGAACGTACTCCAATAAAACGTACAACAGAGAACGTTCTCCGATAAAAGTGAGGGAACTTTGTGCCAAAGCCTCATGTAAAATCAGGCCTGACGTTAAGTGCTATTAGTTTCCCATTAAGCGGTTCAAGGGCAACGGATGTCCTACCGCTTGATCATTTATCCCAACAATCACCTCGTTAAAGCTGAACGTCCTCCTCCTCCACATCCGGAGCATACCAATGTCCTCACCAGGGAACACAGAAGGTCCTCTCCTCAACATCCCCCACTGCTGTTAATCCCTCACAACAAAATATTAATATTATATTACTAAATAAATTAGATTATTATAATTATTACTTAATAATCCTAACCAGCTCCCCTAATAATTCTGGTCTCCTTGGCAGCTCGCGTCATGCAGTTTAATCTCGTAATAAAAGTCTGAACGGATGCTTAACCTACCCCAACACTAATCACCACCTTGTTGTGCCGGAGCAATTACTCCCGTAATTATTCCAATTCGGGATGTAAATGATGCCCCAGCAGCGAAGACGCAAATTAAAGGAGTGATCAGTTCGGGGTTCACCTTCATGTGAATTGTGGGTTTGATGTTGGTGCATCGAGCCGATGTCACGCAGTTCAGAACCTCAACAAGGAGACCACGGAGGGCTGAGGGGCTGAGGGTGGGTTGATGGGGTGGGAAGGGGGGGGGGGGGGCTGGGGGGTGATACACTGATGTACAGTGACATGCAAAAGCTATGCTCTGTTATAGAGAGAGAGAGAGAGAGAGTACATGAATTACAAGTTTGCAATTGAAAGTCAAAGACGAATCAAAAAGGCTCAAAGCAAATAATTAAAGGTCGTTACGCCGTGACATCAGAAGCATCGCAGCCTGCAAACACTTTGTACCAAATTAAGAGTTTGTTTAAAGATTTTCTTAATTATTAAAAAAAAAGTTTTATAATTAAAGCAACACTGTGGTTTAGTGGTTGGCATGTTCTCCTCTCAGCCCTGGGGATCCAGGTTCGAATTCCGATCTAGGTGCAGTTTTCATGTTCTCCCCGTGTCCGCGTGGGTTTCCTCCGCGTTCTCCGGTTTCCTCCCACAGTCCAAAAACATGGATCAAGGTCAATTCTCCAAATTGCCCCATATAGAGTGTGTGGTGTCCTGTCCTGGGTGTATCTGCCCAGCGCCCGAAACATTCTCCCCTGGATGGACATGGGGCACACCCCCTCCTTGACCCTCGACCCAGGTAGAGGATTAAGCAAAAGATAATGAGCTAATTCATTTTAGTCCTATAATCAGAATGGCACGGTGGTTTAGTGGTTAGCATGTTCTCCTTTCAGCCCTGGGGATCCAGGTTCGAATCCAAATCTGGGTCTCCTACTTTCTGTCATTCATCCAATTAAACATGATCTCTTTATTAACTACATTAATAGATTTTACAGATGCTCCATCAGTCGTGTTTAAAAATAAAAAAAAATGAAGAATAAATGCAGCAAAATGAAACTAAAACACAATAAAGTTAAAGTGGCATGTATATATATATATATATATATATATATATATATATATATATATATATATATATATATATATATATATATATGCACTGTGTGGCAGATGGAAGAATAATATAATATTATACATTTGAATAATTATCATGATTACTTATCGCACATTATGATTACATGTTGTCCTTCATTACAGAGTTATAAAATAAGGTTTTTATTTAAGAAATCAATGCTGCCAGGTTTCACCAGTTTCACAGATAATTTCCACCAGGTGGATGAACCCACACGTTAAAGGAATGGACTATTCTGCACCCCCCAATGCTTCTTTCCACCAATCAGCAGGTCAGACCCACGGCTGTGTCATGTTCCAGGTCCCCCACTGCACCGAGCTCATTACCTAATGAACTATTCTAATTATTCATTTGAGTTAAGGATCATTCAGATTCAGAAACGCTGTTGATTTAAAGAACATGGCTTTAGACCGGCTCGTTCTCATATGACCGTGATTTGATTGGCTCTCCTGGTGGATAAGTCTGATCATGTCTGACCCCTGTGATTGGACAGGTTTTGTACAAAACCCTGAATTTATATGTCAGTCTTGTTCTGCTAATACCACAAGTACCTACATTATACAAACACACCGGCTGATGGTTCCCCTGCTGGCTATTTCCACCTGACGCACCTCCACCTGCCTTCGGTGCAAATGTGCTTCTGTCTATAACCTCTCTGGGTCATCGGTTTGGGGCCACCAATCATGCATGTTTCGCTCCTTTGACCCCAGGACATCTCTTGGTGGCGGAACAATGGCAGCAGTCTCTCCCTGTCACCCCCTGATGATGCCCTAGGTGTTATTTGTCCCCCATCTCCTATGCTTCATCCTTACCCATCACCGAAAGCTGCCCTCCTCAACCTCCACCCCAAGTTCTTTGATGTCTTTCTGACAGCTCAGTGTCCGAATACTTTTGCCATGAAGTGCATTGATGTGTGTGCCTTAATAAGCATACAGAATTTATTTTAATTATTCATTAATTAATTATCTCCCACTTTATCCTCCATAAGGGATGCGGGGTTGGGGGGGGGTGTTCCCCCATGCCCATCCAGAGTGGAACGTTTACGGGGGAAAGGCAGATACACCCAGTACAGGGCACCAATCACCAATCTACACACACTCTCTACAGTATATGGGGCAATTTAGATAATTCAAATTTACTCTTATAATTTGGATTGTGGGAGAAAATTGGAGAACCTGGACACGGAACCCATGTGGACACGGGGAGAACATGCAAACTCCACTCAGATTGAAATTCAAACCTGAACCCCCCCAGCACTGGGAGGAGAACATGCTAACCCTGCAGCCCTATGATAAATATATATAATCCATCCATCCATTATCTTACACTTCATCTTTTACTACGGATGCACAGGGGGGGGGGGGTGGAGATGGGGGTGGTTCTATGGGGCAGTTCCTTATGCCTATCCAGGGGAGAACGGTTTGGGCGCTGGGCAGATACACACTCTCTCACACAGACACATATTCCATATGGGGCAATTTAGAACATTTGATTTACATATTCTTTAATTCCTTGAATCCAAGTTTTTAAACTGTGGGCGGAAACTGGAGAACCCAGGGGGAACCCACAAGGACATGGGGAGGACATGCAAACTCCACCCAGATTGGGATTCCAACCAGGATCCCCAGCGCTGAGAGGAGAACATGCCAACCACTATGTTTTTCTGTGTCAGTAGGAGGGGAAGCTCAGTGGTTTGGGTGTATCCCCATGCCCAGAGCATTTCGGGTGCAGGGCGCCAACTCCACCCCGGCTTTAATAGGACCACATGGGGCAATTTAACACCTCCCCGATTTCAGCTGAATTTAAGCTTTAATAATGAAAGCAGAAGGATGAGGCGCCACCACCTCGACCGTAACCTCCCGCTGCATGGACAATCTTTCTTAAAAATCTATGGGATGCCGGGTTTATTTGTCCTCTTCCCTGTCTCGGCTTTATTGGCTCTCGTTCTCAGTTTTCGGTGTTGCTGATGTCGGCGTAATGAGATGAAGCGGTGTATTCAGACACATGTACTGTGTCTTCCCTCATTATGCTGGAGTGCTGTGTGTCCCTGTGGCATTACGCAACACACTCCGGAGGCTTTTCAAAAGGACCAAATGAAGACAAAACACCGGCAGCAAAGCCCATGCAAAACAAAATCAGGTGGGAGGTTACACGAGACCAGCTCGGGAGAACGGCAACGGAGTCGCTTAACTCGCCACACGCCGCCGCGACGATTAAATAAATTACACAGCACGACGCCCGCTTAGAAAGCACGTATATCTGCAGAGCATGCACATGTAATTAGAACTCGTGGACATTCGGACCGTCTGCGCGGTTGAAACACCCCGCTCGGGGCGTCCGCCAGGAAACGAAAAGTGTCGCAGGGCCAGACGCCCGCATTGATGCGACGTGGGTGACGCACAGTTCTCAGAACAGCAGTGATGCGGCGGTGAGGGGCTGAAAGGAACCACCGACAGACAGCCAGAGGACCGAATCACAGCGCTTAGAACAACATGGAACCACAGGGGCTTCAGCAACACATCTACAGGCTGAAGCAGTACATGCAGCGAGGGAACCACGGAACAGCATGAATAAATTAATAAATAAATAAATCCCACATTCACACACATTCACACACACATTCACACACTCATTCATACACATTCTCACACACATTCACACCTATGAGATCTTGTGACCGTGAGAAGTCAGCATTACTTTACTATCTGGATGGAGCTTTAAAGGGAACAAAAAGGGGAGAGATACAAATTCTACATCGATATCTGATGCATCAGAGTTCGATATCTGATGCATCATCTCCCTGAGAATCAAAATCAAGATATGATAATAATAATAATATGCCCAGCGATAGATTGGCACCCTGTCCTGGGTCTATCTGCCCAGGGCCCGAGATGTTCTCCCCTGGATGGGCATGGGGAACCCCACCGCGACCCTAATAGAGGATAAAGTGGGAGATAATGAATGAATGAATGCATAATAATAATAATAATAATTATTATTATTAATAATATAATAATAATAATAATAATTATTATTATTATTATTAATATTATTTATAAATGGGTGGCACGGTGGGTTAGTGGTTTGGCATGTTCTCCTCTCAGTGCTAGGGATTCCCAGTTCGAATCCCATATATATATATATATATATATATATATACTCCTCCTTGGATCACCACCTTACCGTGGTGGAGGAGTTTGCGTGCTTGAATGATCCTAGGAGCTATGTTGTCTGGGGCAAAAAGCCCCTGGCAGGGTCTCCCAAGGCAAATTGGTCCTAGGTGACAGGCCAGACAAAGAGTGGTCCAATAAAAACCCCTATGAAAAGAAATAACAGGAACACGTGTACCCTGCCCGATATAGGGTTATCGGGGCCCCACCCTGGAGCCAGGCCCGGGGATGGGGTTCGTCAGCGAGCGTCTGGTGGTCGGGCACTTTCCCATGGTGCCCGGCCGGGCCCAGCCCGAAGGAGTTACATGGGTTCCCCCTCAAATGGGCTCACCACCTGTGGGGGGGGTAGTAATAGGGGTTCGGTGCAGTGTGGATCGGGCGGTGGCCGGAGGCGTGGGCCTGGTCGTCACGATCCTCGGTTGCTGAAATTGGCTTTCGGAACTTGGAACGTCACTTCACTGGCAGGGAAGGAGCCTGAGCTGGTGCGGGAGGTTGAGAGATACCAGTTAGATATAGTCGGGCTCACCTCAACGCACAGCTTGGGTTCTGGGTCCAATCTCCTTGAGAGGGGCTGGACTCTGTTCTTTTCTGGAGTTGCCCATGGTGAGAGGCGTCGGGCAGGTGTGGGCTTTCTCGTGGCCCCCCGGCTTGACGCGTGCATGTTGGGGTTTTCTCCGGTGGACGAGAGGGTAGCTTCCCTACGCCTTCGGGTTGGGGAACGGGTTCTGACTGTTGCCTGCGCTTATGCGCCGAACAGCAGTTCAGAGTACCCAGCCTTCTTGGAGTCTGTGGGGGGGGTCCTGGAAAGTGCTCCCCCTGGAGACTCTGTAGTCTTACTGGGGGACTTCAACGCCCACGTGGGCAATGACAGTGAGACCTGGAGAGGTGTGATTGGGAGGAACGGCCTCTCTGATCTGAACCCGAGTGGTGTTCAGTTGTTGGACTGCTGTGCAAATCACGGTTTGTCCATCACGAACACCATGTTCGAGCACAAGGGTGTCCATAAGTGCACATGGCGCCAGGATGCCCTAGGCCGCAGTTCAATGATCGACTTTGTAGTGGTGTCATTGGACTTGCGGCCATGTGTCTTGGACACTCGGGTGAAGAGAGGAGCTGAGCTGTCAACTGATCACCACCTGGTGGTGAGTTGGATCAGATGGCGGGGGAAGATGCCGGTCAGACCATGCAGACCTAAACGTATAGTGAGGGTTTGCTGGGAACGTCTGGCAGAAGAACCCGTCAGACAGATGTTCAACTCTCACCTCCGTCAGAGCTTCAACCACATTCCGGGGGAGGTGGGGGACATTGAGCCTGAATGGGCCATGTTCCGTTCCTCCATTGTTGAGGCGGCGGACAGGAGCTGTGGTCGAAAGGTAGTCGGTGCCTGTCGTGGCGGTAACCCTCGAACACGGTGGTGGTCACCCCGTGTAAGGGATGCCGTCAAGCTGAAGAAGGAGTCCTATCAGGCATGGTTGGCTTGTGGGACTCCAGAAGCAGCTGACCGGTACCGACAGGCCAAGCGATTTGCGGCTTCGTGCGTCGTGGAGGCAAAAACCCGGGTGTGGGAGGAGTTCGGTGAGACTTTGGAAAGTGACTTTCGGTCGGCTCCTAGAACATTCTGGCAAACTGTCAGGCGACTCAGGAGGGGAAAGCAGTGTGGAGGGGGTGCACTGTTGACTTCGACTGGGGACGTCATTAGGCGGTGGAAGGAATACTTCAAGGACCTTCTCAATCCCACCAATATGCCCTCCGGGGAGGAGGCAGAGTCAGAGGACCCGGGGGGAGGCTTGTCCATCACTGTGGCTGAAGTCGCTAAGGTAGTCAGAGGGCTCCTTGGTGGCAGGGCTTCTGGGGTGGATGAG
Source organism: Corydoras sp. C115 (assembly GCA_019802505.1). NCBI lineage: Eukaryota > Metazoa > Chordata > Actinopteri > Siluriformes > Callichthyidae > Corydoras > Corydoras sp. C115. The sequence goes on along the minus strand of JAFMOC010000194.1, from coordinate 678,209 downwards.
ATCCGCCCGGAGTTCCTCAAAGCTCTGGATGTTGTGGGGCAGTCTTGGCTGACGCGCCTTTTCAACATTGCATGGTCATCAGGGGCAGTGCCTCTGGACTGGCAGACGGGGGTGGTGGTGCCTCTTTTTAAAAAGGGGGACCGGAGGGTGTGTTCCAATTACAGGGGAATTACACTCCTCAGCCTCCCCGGCAAAGTCTATGCAGGGGTACTGGAGAAGAGAGTCCGACTGATAGTCGAACCTCGGATCCAGGAGGAGCAGTGTGGTTTTCGTCCTGGTCGTGGAACACTGGACCAGCTCTTCACTCTCTCCAGGATCCTCGAGGGTTCATGGGAGTTTGCCCAACCAGTCTACATGTGCTTTGTAGATCTGGAGAAGGCTTTCGACTGTGTCCCTCGGGGTATTCTGTGGGAGGTGCTTCGTGAGTATGGGGTACATGGCTCCTTACTACGGGCCATTCAGTCCCTGTATTCGCGAAGCAGGAGCTTGGTTCGCATGGCCGGCAGTAAGTCGGACTGGTTTCCAGTGAGGGTTGGACTCCGTCAGGGCTGTCCTTTGTCACCGGTTCTGTTCATAATTTACATGGACAGAATTTCTAGGCGCAGCCAGGGGATGGAGGGTGTCCGGTTTGGTGATCTGAGGATCACGTCGCTGCTGTTTGCAGACGATGTGGTCCTGTTAGCATCATCAGGCTGTGAACTTCAGCTCTTACTGGATCGGTTTGCAGCCGAGTGTGAAGCGGCCGGGATGAGAATCAGCACCTCCAAATCTGAGGCCATGGTTCTCAGCCGGAAAAGGGTAGAGAGTCCTCTCTGGGTCAGGGATCAGATCTTGCCTCAAGTGGAGGAGTTTAAGTATCTCGGGGTCTTGTTCACGAGTGATGGTAAGATGGAGCGTGAGATTGACAGACGGATCAGCGCGGGGTCAGCAGTGATGCGGACCCTATACTGGTCTGTTGTGGTAAAGAAGGAGCTGAGCCACAAGGCAAGGCTCTCGATTTACCAGTCGATCTACGTTCCGACCCTCACCTATGGTCATGAGCTTTGGGTAATGACCGAAAGAACAAGATCGCGAATACAAGCGGCCGAAATGGGTTTTCTCCGCAGGGTGGTAGGGCTCTCCCTTAGAGATAGGGTGAGAAGCTCGGTCATCCGGGAGAGACTCGGAGTGGAGCCGCTACTCCTCCACATCGAAAGGAGCCAGTTGAGGTGGTTCGGGCATCTGGTAAGGATGCCTCCTGGGCACCTTCCTAGGGAGGTGTTCCAGGCAAGTCCGGCTGGAAGGAGGCCCCGGGGAAGACCCAGGACACGCTGGAGGGATTATATCCCTCAGCTGGTCTGGGAACGCCTCGGGGTTCCCCCAGTCGAGCTGGTGGAGGTGGCTGGGGTGAGGGAGGTCTGGGTCTCCCTACTTCGGTTGCTGCCCCCGCGACCCGAACCCCGGACAAGCGGAAGATAATGGATGGATGGATGGATATATATATATATAGTAGGGCAGCAGGGTGGTGTAGAGGCATGTCCACTTCTCAGTGCTGGGAGTTGAGGATTGGGTGGAGTTTGCATGTTCTCCTCATGTCCATATGGGTTTCCTCCGGGTTCTCCGATTTCCTCCCACAGTAACAAAAACATGGATTCAGGGTGAATTGGATGCTCTAAATTGCCCCATATATTTGAGTGTGAGTTGGTGAGTGTGTTTCCGGTGATAGATTGGCGTCCTGTCCTGGGTGTATCTGCCCAGCGCTCAAAACGTTCTCCCCTGGATGGCCATGGGGAACGCCCACCCCCCTAAATGATTTAAGTAAAGGATTAAGGGGAAGATATTGAATGAATGAATGATAGATATTTATATTTGTTCAGAGTAATCTTTTTGTTTAGTTGATGAATTATGACCCACAGGTCAGAGGAATCACGGTGTGATTAAAACTCAGCACGGCTCTAACGATCGATTTGACATTTAAGCGCCGAGTCAGCACTGAACTGCGACCTCATCTATAATTAATCAAGCTAATCTAAACTATTATCGACTTCCTAATATTAATTATTACTTCTGAACTCATGAGCACACATCGTATTCCGCTTTCATCGTTCTGATATTCAAACTGAATATTTAAACCTCACAGACACACAGATCTCAGGATTATGGGACGGCTTTAAAACCCGGCTGGCCATCCGGATCTTGGTGGTGTCCCCACCGCAGGCAAGGAAAAGTTCAGACCCCGCGAGGTTGCTTTTAAAACTACTAGTCCAGCAGAAAAGGTGGAGCCTGGGAAATCCAGCCAGCATCAGGATCACCCCCCTACCCCCCCACAAAAAAAAAAAAAAAAACACGGGTTTGACTGCACTAACAGAAAATAGGCCACGAAACGAAGACCCCAGCAGGGAGATCCCTCCATATTTAGATTGTTTCACTCCAATTTATTCTGAATTACACAGGCGGATGTTCGTACCGTAGCCACTGAGTGCTCCACCGGGGACTGGGGGGGGGGGGGGGGTCGGTTTATATAATGATGTATTTGATCTCATTAAAGGTGAGCAGAAATGCACACAGGTTAATCTCACTGTGCTTCAACTCATGATCTGTTAACCTGGCAAAAGAAAGCAGAAGAGCATGAGTGTAATAAGCTCAGCTCAGATTATAATCTCTGCTGAAATCCTGACCCTGATCTGAAGAGTTCTCCGGCTGGAGTCGAAATTCCGATGCAGGTCACAAGGGAGAATGAACTATGTACTAAGGCGCTGATTCATCAAGGTTTTCAGATTTCATACGATTTTTTATTTATTTATTTTCCTAGTAAAATAATGCATGTGTTAATGTAAAATTCATAAATATTTAGTAAATAAATAAATGCACATGATGTATAAATTAGTATGTTCATTTATAAAGGGGTATGTACAGCACGGGATATATATCCATTCACTTAAAAATTCCAATCCATCCATTATCTTCCGCTTTATCCTCTTCTAGGGTCATGGGGGGGGGGGGGGGGGGGTTCCTCATGCCCATTTAGGGGAGAATGTTTCGGGCGCTGGGCAGATACACCCAGGACAGGGCGCCAACCTGAGGAGAACATGCCAACCACTAAGCTACCATGCCGTACACTTAGAAAATTTATTGCAACAAAAATTTAAAAAATGTTTTATTAATATGATATAAATATTTTGGGCATTGGACACCCAGGACAGGACGCCAATCTATCACTGGGCACACTCACTCACACAGCCACAAACTATATGGGGCAATTTGGAGCATTCAATTTACCTTGAATCCATGTTTTAGGACTGTGGGAAGAAACTGGAGAACACGGGAACTGGGAGAACATGCAAACACCACCCAGACTGGGATTGGAACCTGGAATCCTCAGTGCTAAGAGGAGAACATGCTAAACACTAAGTCATCATGATGTAGATACCCTGTGGCAAACGTGCTGAGTGTGATTGAGAGTGTAAGGCGTTCTGTGACTCACAGTTCTGATCTGTTCAGACGGATTTGAGTCGCTTTCGCGTGCCGCAACGTGAGAATGCTCAGCTCAGGATGATTTCTCACTTATACAAATGAACGCGGCTCTGTATTCACCTGCCAAAACCACCAAGGGGAAAAATCAACAGCCGGTGCTCAGGGCTCGCTGCAGCGAGAGCTGCCATCTGCCTTTTTCCCCGTTCTCCACCTGAACACGTTCCTCCGACAAACTGCTCGCCATCTTCAACAGCAAGATGCATCGAGCACAGAAACAAGAACCATCTCATTTTGCCTTAATGATGATGTGTTTATGTCACATACAGAGATCTGTCACTGTGTATAGTGCACTGTGTACTGTGTGATGTGTACTGTGTATAGTGTATTATGTACTGTGTAATGTATACTGTGTACTGTGTATAGTGTATTGTGTAATGTATACTGTGTACTGTGTGATGTGTACTGTGTATAGTGTATTGTGTATGGTGTATAGTGTATTGTTTACTGTGTAAAGTGTATTGTGTAATGTGTACTGAGTACTGTGTGATATGTAATGTGTACTGTGTAATGTATACTGTATAATGTGTGATGTGTAATGTGTACTGTGTATAGTGTATTGTGTACGGTGTATAGTGTATTGTTTACTGTGTAAAGTGTATTGTGTAATGTGTACTGAGTACTGTGTGATGTGTAATGTGTACTGTGTAATGTATACTGTGTACTGTGTGATGTGTAATGTGTACTGTGTATAGTGTATTGTTTCCTGTGTAAAGTGTATTGTGTAATGTGTACTGAGTACTGTGTGATGTGTAATGTGTAATGTATACTGTGTACTGTGTGATGTGTAATGTGTATAGTGTATTGTGTACTGTGTAATGCATACTGTGTACTGTGTGATGTGTGATGTGTAATGTGTATAGTGTATAGTGTACTGTGTATAGTGTAATGTGTACTGTGTGATGTGAAATGTGTACTGTGTAATGTATACTGTGTACTGTGTGATGTGTAATGTGTATAGTGTATTGAGTACTGTGTAATGCATACTGTGTACTGTGTGATGTGTAATGTGTACTGTGTAATGTATACTGTGTACTGTGTGATGTGTAATGTGTATAGTGTATTGAGTACTGTGTAATGCATACTGTGTACTGTGTGATGTGTAATGTGTATTGTGTACTGTGTAACGTATACTGTGTACTGTGTGATGTGTAATGTGTACTGTGTATAGTGTATTGTTTCCTGTGTAAAGTGTATTGTGTAATGTGTACTGAGTACTGTGTGATGTATAATGTGTAATGTATACTGTGTACTGAGTGATGTGTAATGTGTATAGTGTATTGTGTACTGTGTAATGCATACTGTGTACTGTGTGATGTGTAATGTGTATAGTGTATAGTGTACTGTGTATAGTGTATTGTGTAATGTGTACTGTGTGATGTGTAATGTGTACTGTGTAATGTATACTGTGTACTGTGTGATGTGTAATGTGTATAGTGTATTGAGTACTGTGTAATGCATACTGTGTACTGTGTGATGTGTAATGTGTATTGTGTACTGTGTAACGTATACTGTGTACTGTGTGATGTGTAATGTGTACTGTGTATAGTGTATTGTTTCCTGTGTAAAGTGTATTGTGTAATGTGTACTGAGTACTGTGTGATGTATAATGTGTAATGTATACTGTGTACTGAGTGATGTGTAATGTGTATAGTGTATTGTGTACTGTGTAATGCATACTGTGTACTGTGTGATGTGTAATGTGTATAGTGTATAGTGTACTGTGTATAGTGTATTGTGTAATGTGTACTGTGTGATGTGTAATGTGTACTGTGTAATGTATACTGTGTACTGTGTGATGTGTAATGTGTATAGTGTATTGAGTACTGTGTAATGCATACTGTGTACTGTGTGATGTGTAATGTGTATTGTGTACTGTGTAACGTATACTGTGTACTGTGTGATGTGTAATGTGTACTGTGTATAGTGTATTGTGTATTGTGTAATGTATACTGTGTACTGTGTGATGTGTACTGTGTATAGTGTATTGTGTACTGTGTATAGTGTATTGTATACTGTGTATAGTGTATTGTGTAATGTGTACTGTGTGATGTGTAATGTGTACTGTGTAATGTGTACTGTGTATAGTGTATTGTGTACCGTGTAATGTATACTGTGTATAGTGTATTGTACTGTATACTGTGTATTGTGTAATGTGTACTGTGTGATGTGTAATGTGTACTGTGTAATGTATACTGTGTGATGTGTACTGTGTGTAGTGTATTGTATACTGTGTATAGTGTATTGTGTAATATGTACTGTGTGATGTGTACTGTGTGATGTGTAATGTGTACTGTGTATAGTGTATTGTATACTGTGTATAGTGTATTGTGTACTGTTTATAGTGTATTGTATACTGTGTATAGTGTATTGTGTAATGTGTACTGTGTGATATGTACTGTGTAATTCATACTGTGTACTGTGTGATGTGTGATGTGTACTGTGTATTGTGTACTGTGTATAGTGTACTGTGTGATGTGTACTGTGTATAGTGTGTAGTGTATAGTGTACAGTGTGCAATCTGAGCAGAGAATCAGATCTATGAGATTGTATAATAAATGTCGTTGTGAGGTGTCAGCGTGGATCAGTGTGTGATTATCTCAGGATCTGATCTCATTCAGGAAAACAGAATAAAGAAATAAAGGTCCGATGCGAACGCGTCCGCCTGCGTCACGAATGGAAACAGCGTTCTATAAAGTGAGCCGTCCGAAGCGGAATTACAGGAGACGTGAGATGATCCGACTTCAGGACACATACGGTCCTGCAGGTGACCCGTCCCCTCTTTATTACGGAGGTGTGAACACTGAGCCGTGCGAGTTAATAGCAGGACCCCGCGAGCTGCCGGGGAGCATGGGAGCTGGCGAGCTGACAATCGATAGCCACACTTCATTTACTTTATATCCATCTGCTCCTCGCTGGCACGCTAAATGTTTTCCTCCCGCACAACCCCGAGTCACTGCGGCTCCTCCACCGCCGCTCGGGTTATTTAGCATTTCTATCTTGGCAGCGGCCCTTTGTCGCTATCTTATCGACCAACCTCCACCACGAGAACATCTGTACCGAAGATGGATGAACCCTGCCGGTGGATGTTCGCCAGCACATGAGTAAACAACGCCGCTTCTCTCCGAGGAGTCGACACAATTCACAATACACAATACACAATACACTATACGCCACTCGTTATTTATCTATAGAAAGCGTACAACCTTTTCAAGCTGATGTGCAAAAATACAACTATATTTATACGATGCTGATTACCACAGAACCATCGACGCAAAGCCGCCGAACACCAGAGGAGGGAGCACATACAACCACCGACTTATATCCACAACTTAAACAATACACAGACACAAAGGTTTATATAGGAGTTTATATATGACACCATACATGCTACCAACTGCTAGTTCAAGCCCTAGTTCTATCCCAGCTTGATTATTGTAATGCGCTACTTGCTGGTATCCCAGCTTCCACAATCATACCTCTTCAACTGATTCAGAACTCTGCAGCCCGACTTGTGTTTAACCAGCCCAAGAACTCATGTCACTCCATTACTCATTTCCCTCCATTGGCTCCCTGTAGCTGCTCACATTCAGTACAAGTCACTGACTCTGGCCTACAGAACCATTTCTGGATCTTCCCCCTCCTACCTTCACTCTATCTTTTCAAAATACACTCTGACTCGTTCACTTCGCTCCAGTGACGATCACCCCCTGGTGGTTCCACCTCACCGAGGAGCTGATTCTCACTCCGTGGAGTTCACCACTGCAAAATGGTAGTACGATCTTCCCAACTCTGGCTTAGTGGTTGGCATGTTCTCCTCTCAGAGTTGGAGATCCAGGTTTGAATCCCAATCTGGGTGGAGTTTCCATTTTCTTCCCGTGTCCACTTGGGTGTTTCTTTCGGACTCTAAATTGCCCCTATATAGTGTAATAGTCAGCAATAGATTGGCAGACACACACGCCCAAAACGTTCTCCCATGCATCATTCTCCCATTCATGGGGAACCCACCCCCCTGGACCCACCCCCCTGGACCTATTAAGCAGAAGATAATGGATGGATGGATGGTTGGATTTCAAATCCATTTCAACCAGATTTCTGATTGGTTGGGGATTAAAAAATGGATAAACTGACCCGGTCGGTAATCGGACCACTGCAGGACCACTGCAGGACCACCACTGATACTGTTATGATATTTTTAAGTTTGTTCATCATCCAACACGGTGATGTTGGTGTGGTGGTGCATGCTGCTCATGTTATTTATTATAACTGCTACACCTCACATTGAAGTTCTAAATAAAACATTAATAACTTTTAAATTAAATTATTTCCCATCATTTCCTAATATATATTCATTTATTATATATGGGCCCAGGACAGGGTGCCAATCTATCACTGGGCACACACTCACTCACACAGACACACTCTATATGGGGCAATTTAGAGCATTTACTTCAGCTTGAATCCATGTGTTTTGGACTGTGGGAGGAAACCAGAGACATGGATGAAACCCACACGGACACGGGGAGAACATGCAAACTCCACCCAGATTGGGATTCACACAGACACACTCTATATGGGCCAATTTAGAGCATTCAGTTTACCTTGAATCCATGGTTTTGGACAGGGAGAACATGCAAACCTCATTCAGATTGAGATTCAAATCTGAATCCCCAGCACGGAGAGGAGAACATACTAACCATTAAGCCTCCGTGCCGCCCGTGCCAGTTATTAGGGTGCGCCCTAGTTCCTTCCATCCATCCAATCACCCATTATGTTCCGCTTTATCCTCTATTAGGGTCGCGGGGGGGTTCCTACGTTTCGGGTGCTGGGCAGATACACCTAGGACAGGATGCCAATCTATCACTGGACACACACTCACTCACACGCACACACACACTCTATATGGGGCAATTTGGAGAATTCAATTGACCTTGATCCATGTTTTTGGACTGTGAGAGGAAACCGGAGAACCCGGAGGAAACCCACGCAGACACGGGGAGAACATGGAAACCGGGAATCCCTAGTGCTGAGAGGAGAACATGCCAACTAATAAGATACCGTGCCGGCGCCCTAGTTCCATATGATCCAATTGAATTTATTAGCTTAATCAGAGAAATTAAAATCTTCTCATTAACAGGGAACCGAAAATGAAATCCGCAGCTGTTTTGATAATTAATAAGACTTAAACTTATTTTCTGGGTTAATCAGCTGTTTGCTCTGCAGGTTGAACACTGAGCTGAAGGCAGCAGGGCTGCGAGAATGGCTTTTCTAACGAGGTGACCCATTTGCCCTTCACTTGTCGGAGCGCTGATGCTGATTGGCCCAGCTGGGAACCCATCTGCATAATCAGGGCATGTGGTGGGTCTCCTGGACGCCATCCGCTCACCTTAAATCTCCAGAACGTGATGGAGGTGACGACTGGAAATACAGGCTTAAAATAAAGATCATCAATATAAGATCGAGTGAGCTGGAGTCCCCCGCTGAATCCCGTCTTTAACTTTGCATTCTGAAGATGAGGTTGAGGGGGGGGGGTCCTTATGCCCATCCAGGGGAGAACGTCTCGGGCGCTGGGCAGATACACCCAGGACAGGGCACCAATCTATCACTGAACACACACTCACTCACACACACACTCTATATGGGGCAATTTTGAGAATTCAATTGACCTTGATCCATGTTTTTGGACTGTGGGAGGAAACCGGAGAACCCGGAGGAAACCCACGCAGACACGGAGAGGACATGGAAACTCCACCCAGATGGGGATTCGAATCGGGAATCCCTAGTGCTGAGAGGCGAACGTGCTAACCACTAAGCCACCATGCCTCTAATTAATTAATTAATTTATTAATTAATGATGGCACAGTTGTGGAATATCTGTGGGTTTTTGTGCAGATGTTATTTTAAAGCTCTGCCTATAAAAATATAAACTAAAACAGATTTTATAATTAAAACTCGATCATTAAACGATGACACCGCAGTGGTTTAGGATGTTCTACTGCTCCACCCTGCATAACGACTGCAGAACCCAGAGACCCGAAGATGGAGGGGCGGCTGGAATAACGATGCTTTAATTAATTAAATAAATATTCCTGTCCTAACTGCCTATGATTCATCAACGCTTATACATTCCTCCTGCCTCATTAGCATATCTGATCTGCTTATTCATTATCTCACAATTAAAGGGGCAAAAAGAGTGCGCGCACACACACACACAATGACCCCCACAGTGAGCATTTGGCTGGCTGCGGATAAGAAGTGCTCATCTGATTGAATGTGACAGGGAGCTAATTAAAGGGAGGCGTCGTTATAAAGTTCAGGTCATGTTTATGTCTCTTTTTTTTTACTGATTTAAGTTTTAATCTGAATCACGGCGACGATTAACACCAGGTTCAGATATAAGACGATCAATCAGGAGGTCCGGACTGAGGTTTAGACACGTGACACAATCAATCAGCAGTAATTAACATCAATTATTCATCTGAATATGAGATCAAAGGATCAAAAGTAAAGTGACCTATTTTGTCTACTCTACTTACACACAGAGCGGTGTGTCCTCCACATGGAACCCATACGTGCAGAACACACACACACACACACACACACACACACACACACACACACACACACACACTATTTGAAGCAATTTAGAGCATTCAATTAGATCTTGAATCCATGTTTTTGGCTGTAAGAGTCCAAAAAAATCTGGAGAACCCGGAGGAAACCCACGCGGACACGGGAGAACATGAAAACCTGACTCAGAGGTTAGAACCTGGATCCCCAGAGCTGAGAAGTGGATGTTCTAAAAATTGGGATTAGACCTCACCTTAATAAGGGCATTCAGCAATAGTACTTGATGGGACTAGGAATCGAACCAGAAACCCTCAGCTCGCAAGGCTGGTTTATTAAACACAAGACTATGACTGTTGTGTGTGTGTATATGCATGTGTATATATTACTTTAATGCTTTAATAATAATGTGAAATTGGATTTATTATAATGTTACGTACTTGGATCTTCAATGTCAGAATATTTACATTCTGTTCAGTACTCTGTACCATATTAGGGTCGTGGTGGGCGCTGGACAGATACACCCAGGACAGGGACGCCAATCTATCACTGAACACTCACTCACACACACACACACACACACACACACACACTCTATATGGGGCAATTTTGAGAATTCTATTTTCAAGAGGAAACCGGAGAACCCGGAGGAAATCCACGCGGACACGTGGAGAACATGCAAACTCCACCCAGATTGAGATTCGAACTGGGAATCCCCAGCGCTGAGAGGAGAACATGCTAAACCACTAAGCCACCATGCCACCCTCAGACACAGTTTAATGTGGGGATGCGTTAGTGTTTGTCAGAAGCTGGACCACGCATCCCCACATTAAATATATATATATATACACATATAGGAACTTTAACGTTTCAAGCCAGTCAGTGTAACATGAGGCGGTTCGTGTTGATGAACTGAACATCAGACGCAGTTTTAATTAAAGATCGCGTTCAGCTTTCCATGAACGCGATGCGGCGGTGACGTCGCTGCTGCTGCATAGATTCATCAGTCTCAGTTAATGACCATGAGGAGCTGTGAACTCTGGGTAATTGCTGCTTTAAATAGTGTGAGCATAAATATATAAACTGAGTCCAATCAGCCTAATCAGGATAACTCACTAATGAGAACTAAACATGTGATTAAAGTTATATAATAAAGTAACAAGGTACAGGAGGGCGTGGCATTATTATGAATAAACCCCATAAAAAGGTGTTATTAGTCCCGGCGTGTAGTGGAGTACAGTTCCACCTCTTTACGTGATTTATTCACAATAATATACAACCTCGAGAGTCTGACTGCTTTAATAAAACACTTACAAACACACTATAATAAAAATAATCTGATCTTCTGCCACGTAATCTAGTCCGGTTTTAAAAGTGAACGCTGATCGCTGAGTAACAGGATTCCGGATTCTTTAACAAACACGGCCATCTAGTGGCGAAATCACAGAACACAGTTTATAAACAGTAACAGGTTTAGTGCTGATCTGTTTATATTAATCTGTATTTTATGATTTAAAATAATGTATTGTATAACACGCATTGATACCAATGTGAAGTGCTCAGAGGGGTGTGTGGTTGATAATGATGTCACAAAACGGCTCAGCCAAACAGATTTAAGGAACAGATTTTCTTGTATTATAGCTATAAAACACCTCTTGTGTTTAAAAATTCCAGTTCTTTTGGAATTTTGGACCTAAACATTTTTCATGTTGGAAGTTTTAACCCGCAGTTAAAAATAAATAACATGAATTTAAAGACAGGGATTTTTATTTAGTAGAAATGGGTCATGATTAAACAATGAGCCCTGATGGAATCCAATTTCACCCATTCTGCACATGACAGGAGCAGTATAGAACCCGGACCCATACATCACCGTGCCGTGTTACCTAATGGATGTGCACTTAAAACCCAAATGAGATTTGCATAGTGTCATTACGGTCCTAAATTGCGTGCATACATCAGTGTCTCCAACGTTGTGTAGGTTCCTGACCTAACTAATACCAAAAAAAAAAAAAAAAAAAAAGAACCAATTTCAGATGTAATCATTAATCTCTTCACCCTTTCATTGTCACACTGTCACAAAATATAGGGAAACCTCCTCTGGACACCTCGTCTCCGGAGACGGGCGTCCAATAAAATCCCAATGTAATACGACCATACGTATGAGAAAGTCCAGGCGTCGCCACAGACAGTCGTAAAGCGTCAGAACTGGGTTTTGAAACGTGCTGGTTGCAGGTGACCTACCTGAGTCCTGTCCATCTGGCCGGGTTATGGTTCGGACGAGGCTAGAAGGTCAATTGCCGTAAGTCCAGAAGATTGAATGAACGCATTGACGGGAAGCCTAACGTCCTGGACTCTTTTTCTACGCAGATCCCATCGTCCTCCCCATGCGCACATTAACACAGGGATTAATTTGCCGGTTGGGGAGCACCAGTGGGGCAAATGGAGAGGGTTTACTACCCATGTGCATGCGAGAGGAGTCCGAGCGACGCAGCTCTCCCTGATACGAGATCTGTCTTCGGATCGGATTTCCTTGCTTTCTGCACTTGTGTCGGACCCCGGTGACTGGAGCAGGTGACTTGTGCACAAATTAAATGAGGGAGACAGAAAAATGTATAATTGATGCCTGAGGTCGGATTGTCTCGCTCACAGAGACAGATCCGGTTCCCCTCACAGAGTAATTAATCCAGCACAGAGAGGTGGACGAGGATGGACAGATCAAAACATGGCTTTACACAACATCCCCCCCCACCATCACCACCACCCACCCCCCCATCCTGTATCTGCTATTATCTCTGTCTCTCTGAAAACCCGTCCACCAGCGATGCTCGCACTCCTCTGCTACCTACACGAGCAGCCCAAAAATAGGTCACCTGCCGCAGGCCTGTCGGTATGTTGTGTGTGTGTGTGTGTGTGTGCGTGTGTGTGTGTGTGTGTGTGTGTGTGTGTGTGTGTGTGTGTGTGTACATCTGTGGAGTCTGTTTTAGAAACAGGGCACATTTTATGCTACATTTGCAGAGGAAGTGCAGGTGACTCTCTAATTGCTCAGCGTGCCACAGAACGAGGCTCCGACCGAATGAAATCTGTATAAATATCTAATAAACTTTTTAAAATATTCAGCCGCCAGCCTCACTTTATCTCTGCGATGGTAAAAAGTGGGAATAAAACCAACGTAATTTTACTAAATGTGTTCGTTATGAACCGTATGAGTGGGTTTTGGGTTCTAATTCTGTTGTTTGAACGGGCTTCGATTTCGTCTCCGGGCCTGAAGGGGGACCGTGGGTTAAAGGTGCTCCAGCTTTAGGATAACGTGGGTTTCCTCCGGGTTCTCCGGTTGCCCCATATAGTTTGTGTGTGTGTGTGTGTGTGTGTGTGTGTGTGTGTGTGTGTGTGTGTGGGTGGGTCTGTGTTTGTGAGTGAGTGTGTGCCCACTGATAGATTGGTGTCCTGTCCTGTCCAGAATCTGCCCAGCACTTGGACCTTCTGCCCCCCCCCCACCCCCACTGCAACACTAGTAGAGATTTAAGCAGTTGGATGTGCAGCTTTAAAAAATTATGAATTAATTCATGCATTCATTCATTCATTCATTATCATCCGCTTTATCCTCTATTAGGGTCGCGGTGGGGTTCCCCATGCCCATCCAGGGGAGAACGTCTCGGGCGCTGGGCAGATACACCCAGGACAGGGCGCCAATCCATCGCTGGGCACTATGAATTAATTATTATTATTATTATTATTATTATTATTATTATTATTATACACACACACACTATATGGGGCAATTTAGAGCATTCAATTCACCTTGAATTGGAGAGGACATGAAAACTCCACCCATGTTGGGATTCGTAAATCTCGCTGAGACGAGATGCCGTCCAATAATTATAATTAATATTATTATTGTTATCAGGACAACATGTTGGCCTAGTAGTTGGCATGTTCTCCTCTCAGCACTGGAGATCCGGGTTTAAATCCCAATCTGGGTGGAGTCTCCATGTTTTCCCCGTGTCCATGTGGGTTTCCTCCGGGTTCTCCGGTTTCCTCCCACAGTTCAAAAACATGGATCAAGGTCAATTGAGTTCACCAAATTGCCCCATATAGAGTGTGTGTCTGTGTGAGTGAGTGTGTGTTCAGTGATAGATTGCCCCCCTGTCCTGGGTGTATCTGCCCAGCGCCCGAAATGTTCTCTCCTGGATGGGTATAAATATATATTTATCTAATAATCAAAGACATCAGCTGAACTTCAGTTCATAAAATAATCTGAAGATAAAATAATTATTATTATATTATATTATTATATTATATTATATTATATTATATTATATTATATTATATTATATTATATTACATTATATTATATTATATTATATTATATTATTCATTCATTCATTCATTATCTCCCGCTTTATCCTCTATTAGGGTCGCGGTGGGGTTCCCCATGCCCATCCAGGGGAGAGCATCTCAGGCGCTGGGCAGAAAGACCCAGGACAGGGCGCCAATCCATCGCTGGGCACACACTCACTCAAACAGACACACTCTATATGGGGCAATTTTGAGAATTCAATTGACTTGATCCATGTTTTTGGACTGTGGAATATTTTATTTGGTGGGCTCCTAAATAAACTTCTTCGGTGTTTCCACGGCACGGAGCTTCGTTTGCATTCAGACCGACGGCTCATTGGACGAAAGTATCTGCGCAATAAATAAGCAGGCTTTATTACGTATAGCTAATGAACTCGCAGCGCGCCACAAGGTTTGTACATTCTGATGCTAATGGCGCCGTAAACGACTCGGTCGCAGCTATTAAATACGGAAAAGCTGTTTTTGCATTTCATAAACAGGAGGGCAGATGCCGGGGTGAACAGGTTTCTTGTACCTGTTTAATTAAACTGATAATGAAGCCTTAATTGCTGTTTGCTTTATAATCCCAGCAGAGCAGAGGTCACCGAGCCCGAGACCTGGGGCCACGCCGGCCTACAGAACCGCCTCTGGATGTTTCTCACTCCGGATCCCTCTCTCTTTCTGACCTTGCATCATCTCGCACCGAGCTGGCAGACAGGGGCACCAGAGGGCAGGTCTGTCCTCCGGCCATTAGTGACCCCTCACCCCTGTTCTGTCCATTTGCATTGCCTTCCTGTCACTGATTGGTGACTCTGGACCTCAGATCAGATTTATATTTACATTTATAGATATTTTAAAGCCTTATATATTGATGAGTGTGTTGGAGAAGGTGTCGAACTTTGTGTTATAAAAAGTCGTTTAGAGCAATAGACAGTAAATATGTTGTTTTTTATTCATTCATTTATTATTTTCTAGGGTCGCGGGGGTCCATATGCACATCCACACTATGTTGGGGCAATTCAGAGCAGCCAATTCACCTTAAATTGGAGAACCTGAATAAAGCTGACGGGGGGGAACATGCAAACTTCACTTGAAATTCGAACCTGGATCCCCAGGACTGAAAGGAGAACATGTTTACCACTATACCATCATGCTGCCCTTTAACAATAATAATAATAATAATAATAATAATAATAATAATAATAATAATAATAATAATAATTCATTAATTCATTATCTCCCGCTTTATCCTCTACTAGGGTCGCGGTGGGGTTCCCCATGCCCATCCAGGGGAGAACGTCTCGGGCGCTGGGCAGATACACCCAGGACAGGGTGCCAATCCATCGCTGGGTACACACTCACTCACTCAAACACACTCTATATGGGGCAATTTGGAGAACTCAATTAACTTGATCCATGTTTTTGGACTGTGGGAGGAAACCGGAGAACCCGGAGGAAACCCACGCAGACACGGGGAGAACATGGAAACTCCACTCAGATGGGGATTCGAACCGGGAATCCCTAGCGCTGAGAGGTGAACGTGCTAACCACTAAGCCACCGTGCCGCCCGATAATAATAATAATAATAATAATAATAATAATAATAATAATAATAATAATAATAACTAGAAATGTTTTCATTAAGGGGTGGCACGGTGCCTTAGTGTTTAGTATGTTCTCCTCTCAGCGCTAGGAATTCTCGGTTCGAGTTTCCATGTCCCCCTGTGTCCGCGTGGGTTTCCTCCGGGTTCTCCGGTTTCCTCCCACAGTCCAAAAACATGGATCAAGGATCAAGATCAAGATTGGCGTCCTGTTCTGGGTGTATCTGCCCAGCGCCTGAAACGTTCTCCCCTGGATGGGCATGGGGAACCCCACCGCGACCCTAATAGAGGATAAAGCGGAAGATAACGGATGGATGAATGTATTCATTAATACTTATTTTGATGCTGCATATTATTATAATGAAAATGGGGATTTATTGGGGCCTTTCCCATCATAAATCAAATTATGCTGACCCCAGGACCTTCCTGCCATGAAGGGTACTAACAGCGTAAACACTAAGGTTCTAGATCCAGCCTCTTTATGATCAATCATTGCTTCCCTCCGTCTTATGTAATTACATTCAGAACGATTTCAGCAACATAAACACTTTCCAAAACTTTTCACGGCTTTAGGGCTGATTTATAAAAAAAAAACAAAAAAAACAACAAACTATAAAGTAATAATAAAATAATATAAACGTGCTGTGTCCAGGACTTTATTATAAAATATCTTCATTTAGGATGGAGCTCGGAAGAAATGGACTGAAATGGAATGTTCTACCCGCTTCCCCAGTGGGCTTTTAGAACCGAATGTTCGTACACAGCAGCTCATCAGAAAAATCAAATAAAATCAAATAACATGTGAAAAAAAGGACACGCTTGAGGGGGTCCCCTAAATTGAGCATCATGCAGAAGAGGGGCTGCGAGAAATAAAGATGCCTTCATGTTTGATCGGATATTTCATGACAGAGTTTGAGGATGAGGCATGGATGAAAATGTTTTAAAAGTTGAAGAAGATTAAAAATAATAAAGAATAGTAATAAATATGCAGAATAAATAATTATATATTAACGAAAATAAGGATATTAAATTCACACGACCATCACATTCCTCCGTCTGCATTATTTGTTTGTTTCTAATGTGGAAAATAATTTATATTTCTAGAACTTTAATTATTAAACGGCTCGTTCCACTCCTTGAATCAGTTTGGCTGAGCTGTGTGTCCAGCTGTGACATCATTAACAATCACACACCCCTCTGAGCGTTTCACATTCGTATCAGTGCGTGATATACAATACATTATTATAAATCATAAAATACAGATTAATATAAACAGAGAGCGGCACGGTGGCTTAGCATGTTCTCCTCTCAGCACTAGGGATTCCAGGTTCGAATCCCAATCTGGTTGGAGTTTGCATGTTCTCCCCATTTCCATGTGTGTTTCCTCCAGGTTCTCCGGTTTCCTCCCACAGTCCAAAAACACGGATCAAGGTCAATTGAATTCTCAAAATTGCCCCATATAGAGTGTGTTTGTGAGTGAGTGTGTGTCCAGTGATAGATCGGCGTCCTGTCCTGGTTGTATCTGCCCAGCGCCCGAAACGTTCTCCCCTGGATGGACATGGGGAACCCCTCCGCAACCCTAATAGAGGATAAAGCAGAATATAATGGATGGATGGAATATAAACAGAGATCAGCACTAAACCTGTTACACTGTTTTATAATCTGTGTTCTGTAATTTGGCCACTAGAGGGCAGTGTTTGATTGCTAGAAAAACTAGACCCGGACTAGATTATGTCGCGGAAGATCAGATTATTAATGATTTTGCTTTCAATAAACAAATCAAAGCTTGTTTTTTTATTATAGTGTGTTTGTAAGTGTTTTATTAAAGCAATCAGACACTTGAGGTTGTGTATTATTGTGAATAAATCACGTAAAGAGGTGGAGCAGTACAGCTCCACCTCTTTACGTGATTTATTCACAATAATTCACAACCTCCACTACACGCCAGGACTAATAACACCTCTTTATGGGATTTATTCACAGTAATGCCACGCCCTCTCGTACCTTATTACTTTATTAAACCACAAATAATATTAAATATTAAACCTTTTAATGAGGTTTAAAGTTCTCTTCCTGGTGTATAATGCACCGCAGGTTCTGGTTCACCCCCCCGTGATGTCACTGGGTTTATAATCTAACATGTAAACTCTGTTTACTGTGTGCAGGATTTCTTTTAATCCCTTGATTTAACTAGGTCACTGCTTGAGGGAGAACGTTCTCCTCTGGGGATCCTCCTCATCTACGGAACAATCTCAGTTCAGGCTTCAGACGCAACGTTCTTTAGACTGAGAATAAAAAACTATATCTATATGTATCTATATAGTTCTAATATCTATATAGTTCTATATTTACATTATATATATATATATATATATATATATATATATATATATATATATATATATAAGGGTGGCATGGTGGCTTAGTGTTTGGCATGTTCTCCTCTCAGCACTAGGGATTCCCGGTTCGAATCCCAATCTGGGTGGAGTTTCCATGTTCTCCCCGTGTCCGCGTGGATTTTCTCCGGTTTCCTCCCACAGTCCAAAAACATGGATCAAGGTCAATTGAGTTCTCCAAATTGCCCCATATAGAGTGTGTGTGTGTGAGTGAGTGTGTACCCAGTGATGGATTGGCGTCCTATGCTGGGTGTATCTGCCCAGCGCCCGAAACCTTCTCCCCTGGATGGGCATGGGGAACCCCCCCCTGCATGCTCATCATTAAAAAAAACCGATGCCACCATGGGGGTATAACACGGCCAACTTTGTCTTTAACCCTTTAACTAAACATAATTAAATTTGGTTATTTAGCAAACTCTTCTATCCAAAGCGACTTGGTTGGGGTCAGAAACAGCGCCCCCTGGAGCAATGAGGGATAAGGGTCCTGCTCTAGGACCCAAATTGGTAACTTCCGAAGACCTGGGATTTAAACCCCCAACCTTCAAATTGGTACTCCAACACCTATGATACAGTCAATCTACACTCTCATTACGCTCTGCCCACTTCTCCACCAGCACGGTGCTTTCGGAGCATTCCATCAGCAACACAATTACACAGATAAAGAAGATGTCGTGACGTTCAGCCGGCGATGCTTCGGCTCTGACAGACCAGGAGCTGATGGAGGCTGCTCTTAATCTCTGTATTCAGGAGGTTGGTTAACACCTCATTAATAATCCTTAATTCAGTCACAGAGCTCATTCCACAGATGAGAGGGTTAGATTGTCGCGTGGTTATATAATTCAAACCCTTACCCCACAGTTACCCCTGGTTACACCTTCAGACTAATATACCTGCAGATCCATCAGCACTGGATTATCATGAGATCTCAGATTAAATCGTCGTTGTATTTGTAAAGAACACAATGCTGAAGAATACAAACGATCCAGAATCGGAATAAGGGGATGGTACAGCGATGCAGAGGACAGTCACTGTTCTGTGTGTGTGGTTCCTCTGGGTTCTCCGCCTCTTCTACTCCTCCCAAAAACATCCTATTAGATGATAGGAACATGATAAATGGTGTGGATGTGCAAAAGGTGGTCCAAAGGTCACTGCACCGGTGTATGAAACATGAAATAATACAGTAATCTGGACAGTGGTCCCCCGTATCAGCCTCCTCCGTGGGGTAATAATCGCAGGATGGATGATTTAAACTGATGCTGACATGATTTTAATGATTATTTGGAGTCTAAACTGCATTAAACACAGAGGAACATGAGGTTTGGGACGAGTAATAAACTCCAGGTCCAGATCACACCCGAGAGTAAAGCCTGTTATTTGGCTCTGGAGTTCAGGGCAGTGATGGAGGTTCGGGAACTTGGTGCTCCTGTTTATTGGATTGTGTCCACCCCCGCTCCCCCTGCTAGACCACGCTGATGGTACGGTCTGCGTCTATAACACGGCTGTATGAACATTAAGAGGCGTGTCTTGATACTTTTGATTATATAGTGTAACATCTACGTTCATCATCATACGTTATGGTCCCAGAGGTTTAGCACAGAATCCCATACATTTATTCATTTATAATCTTCCGTGTAATGCTCTACTAGGGTTGTGTGTGTGTGTGTGTGTGGGGGGGGGGGGGGGGTTCCCAATTTCCTTCCAGGGGAGATCATTTCAGGCTCCGGGCAGATACACATAGGACAGGGTGCAAAACTATTGCTGGGCACACACACACACACACTCACACTGACAAACACACATTCTATATGGGGCAATCTAGAACATTTCATTAATGCTCTAATTTGGGGGGGTTCCCCATGCCCACCCAGGGGACAACGTTTCAGGCTCTGGGCAGATTGCTGGGCAATCTATTGCTGGGCACACACTCACTCACACTGACACTGGCACACACACACACACACACACACACACACACACATACACTCATTATGTGGCAATTCAGAGCATTTATTTTATGCCAATTAAGAGGAGGGGGGGGGTTCCCCATGCTCATTCAGAAGAGAACGTTTCAGGTACGTCAGGCGTTGGGCATTCTATTGCTGGGCACACATTCACTCACTCACTCACTCAGACACACACACTCTTTATGGGGCAATTTAGAGCATTCACTTCACCTTGAATTCATGTTTTTGGACTGTGGGAGGAAACCGGAGAACCCTGAGGAAATCTTCACAGACACAGGGAGAACATGCAAACCACCCAGATGGGGATTCGAACCTGGATAAGCCTTAGAACTCCATACGATAATTTTACTTTTATTTTCATTAAAACAGTTAAAAATGTTAGGCTTTTTTTCTTCACCACCGACCCATTCCGCGTTCATGATTCGGCCCTCGTGTTGAACTGGGGCCCCGGCGTTTTCAGGTTGAGGTTTAATCAGAGCTCGTGTTCCGCCGTGCTCGCTTCTCCTTTCACTTTGATGGGGTTCCAGAGGTCCTGACTGGCAGGGCATGGCATGGCACCTCACAGCCGGGAACCTGCCAACCGTCCCGCCCGCCAGACCCTCTCATCTACAGCATCCCGCATTCTCTATGTTCTCCAGACGGGACCTCCGGAGTGAGGTAGCCTTCAGCACTCCACTCGGAGACCGTCGAGTTTAAAAACCAGGACGAATAAAATATATAATAAATAAATAAATCCTCAAACAGATGGCGCCATACTGTTTAAACTCATTAATCAGCTCATTAATTCAGGTTTATTAGCTCTCATTAGGACTTATTAATTCATTTCGCTTTGTGATATGGATCTCTGCATCTGTTGCTTATGGAATGAGGTTGAAGTATTTAGAACCACTTTATGAGCGTGGTTTCGAACATGTATGGACGTTAACAAAGGCTTATAAGGCATTATAAATGTGTTAATAATGAATTATGAATACTGGACTTATGTAAAGTTTAATTATATAAATTAAAGCAGCGCCGTGCCTCTGATCTTATTTAAAAACGTCTCGTTTATTTAAAAACGTTTCGTTTATTTTGGGGGGTTTTATGCAGATGTTTTACATTCTCTTTAATGGTCATCTGAATATTAATGAGGATCATTTTTATTAAACATGTTGCTGCGTGAAGTTTAAGATAAAGGACGTGTTTTTTAAATGAATTAGGTATCAAACGCTCCTAAACAGAACATTTAGGATAATTAAGACAAAGGCATTTAAGCGTGCTTATCATTTCATCGGAACCCGGTCCAGATGTTCCTGACACACAGCTGTGCTCGCACATCCAAACAGAGCCAGGCGTTTTGCCCGACAGGCCTTCGGAATTGAAAACCGGCCCGGTTCATTAGAGCCGCGGATCTGAAGCACACGGCCCTGCTGGCCGGCCGGCCGGCTCTCGTGGTAAATGGTAATGTGCATACGGGACGAATAAATTTACCTTTACGTGAAATTTTTATTTCGTTTTAATGAATAGCACCGAGCTTTATTTATGTTCCTGTTTCATCTTGTTTCATCTTCACCAGCCTGACCCCGTGATGACGGGTTTGATCGTCCTGCGAGGGACGGATTTCAAATTTAAAGTGCCTTCGAGGTGAAGACATGGAAATAAATCTTACGTATTTACCTAACGAGAAGGAAATTAGTATCTGAGGCATAATGATTATGACAATTTGAATAAATGAGCAGCAAGGACTTGATTTACCGTCTGGACACAGCGGACAGGTTGATTGGACCGGACAGCGAGTTAAACACCTCTGACTTTTCATTTTAATTAAGCATCGGAATATACATTTAATGCGTGTGTGTCTGTGTGAGTAAGTGTGTGCCCAGCGATAGATTGGCGCCCTGTCCTGGGTGTATCTGCCCAGTACCCAAAACGTTCTCCCCTGGATGGGCATAGGGAACCCCACCGCGACCCTAATATAGGACAAAGTGGAAGATAATGGATGAATGAATGAATGAATGAATATACATTTATAAAAATTACCTGTTGTTATGGGGCATAGTTATCCTCCCACAGTCCAAAAACATGGATCAAGGTCAATTAAATTCTCCAAATTGCCCATATAGAGTGTGTGTGTGTGAGTGAGTGTGTGCCCAGTGATAGATTGCCACCCTGTCCTGGGTGTATCTGCTCAGCGCCCGAAACGTTCTCCCCTGGATGGGCATGGGAACCTACCCCCCCCTCCCCGCGACCCTAATAGAGGACTCTTTTCCTGAAAATGACTTTATAAGTGCTCATAACTGTTTATAAAGCTTATAAGCTCTCTTTACAGGCATAAAGTAAAGTGTCATAAAACCTCTTTGAAAGAGACTGCATACGTAGACATAATGACTTATAAAGGCTTATAAATGCTCTTTACAGACTTTAAGTAAAGTGTAATCATCATGTTTAAAGAACCAAAAAGTCAAAAGGTTAAATAAGTTCATATTATAATGCATTATATCACTTTGTGTTATATAGCCTTATGTCAAGTTGTTCTAACTTTTTAATGACTGTCATTATGAACATCTATGTACGTTAACAAAGGATTAGGACAAATGTTATGAAGCGTTATGAATACTTTAGCTTTATGAATTTGCTTATAATGCATTATGAATGCCAGATCTATAGAACGTGTTATTGTATATATTTGTGGTGAGAAAATCACATGATCAACACGTTTAATGGAGTGAAGTGGAAACACCCCCCCGAGGATGTAAGGACCAATGCCGTGGAACCATACGAACAATATTAAGGCTACAAATCCATCTCGGGGAACCTCCACGTGTCCGAGTCCACTGAGAGGTAGCCCGTCGGTGAGGGCGGTGGAGCACACGGCAGGAAGAACCCCCGATGTAAGATCGTAATGAAGCCTTCAAAGACAAGCCGTCTGTCCCTACGGTCAAACATGGTGGAGGTTCAAAGAGACTTGGGTTGACGAGCTGCTGGCACTGCCGATCTTAAAGACTATCAAAGGATTTTGGCGCCAAGTGTCTGAAAGTCACGTCTGATTGGTCCTTCCAGCAGGACACGGACTCAAAGCGCACGCCACAAAGTGCCTAGGAACCATTTCAAGACAAAGAACTGAGAACTTCTGAAGTTCCAGCAATGGACTCAGAATCAAGTCCTATAGAACCCCTGAAGAGACCTCAAACAGCAGGTGCGAGAAGAAAGCCTTCAGATCTGAGAGGACTGGAGACGAAGGGGGCGGGGCTGGAGGAGCATCATTAACGGCTACAGGAAATGACTTCAGTTATTGTTTACAAACTCGGAGCTAATTAATATTCATAATATTAATAATAAAATAATAAAAGTTGTGGGTGATGATGATTTTGTCTTTGTAAACACAGTGACGTTCATCCATTCATTATCTTCCACTTAACTCTCTACAAGGGTTGCTGGGGGGGTTCCCCATGCCCATCCAGGGGAGAAACTTTCGGGCGCTGGGCAGATACACCCAGGACAGGGGGGCAATCTATCACTGGATACACACTCACTCACACAGACACACTGTATATGGGGCAATTTGGAGAATTCAATGTACCTTGAACCCATGTTTTTGGACTGTGGGAGGAAACTGGAGAACCCGGAGGAAAGACCTGGAGGAGACATGGGGAGAACATGGAAACATCACCCAGATCGGGATTTGAACCTGGATCCCCAGCGTTGAGAGGAGAACATGCTAAGTTTGTGTATGTCTTAATGGGTGTGGTATCTCAGGTGTTAGGGTTAGTGATTGTGTTATCAATCTGAAGGTTGTGTCCAACCCTGTGCATATAACCAGGTGTAGAATCAAATATTTTACAGAGTGGCACAGTGGCTTGTTGGTTGGCATGTTCTCCTCTCAGTGCTGGGGATTCCTGATTCAAATCCCGATCTGGGTGGAGTTTGCATGTTCTCCCCGTGTCCACGTGGGTTTCCTCCGGGTTCTCCGGTTTCCTCCCACATTCCAAAAACATGGATTCAAGGTCAATTGAAGTCTCCAAATTGCCCCATATAGAGTGTGTGTGTGTGAGTGAGTGTGTGTCCAGTGATAGATTGGCGTCCTGTCCTGGGTGTATCTGCCCAGCGCCCGAAACGTTATGACCATGCCCATGATCTGATGTAATAAGAATACAGAATCATGGTTTTAAAGCGTTCATGGTATTCTGCACTGTATCAGTGTAAATGTAACACAAGATCAAAGTGTTCTGATGATATTTTCCACACGTCTGATTGTTCTGAAGCGCTTAACGAGCGCGGCGTCTCTCCGTCGGGTGGCGGGCGGATTTGGATGGATTTTCCGGGCCGTGTGCAGCGTGGCTTTATTACGTTGCTGAAACAATTCGGCACTAAACACTAAACCCTTTGTTCATCGATCCTGGTTCTGATCCACTGATCCTCACGCCGTGACACCACGTTCAGCCATGCCGGGGCATCACAGGCTTACTCGTGCATCCACATTCATGCCGAGGGAGCAATTTAAAGGATTCAGTCCGTCTCCTGCCATGTGCCGCGGACAGAGGGGGGAATCCAGAACGCCCGGGGGACGGCCCGAAAAAGAACCCGAATAAACACGCCCATCTAATACAACTACACATCAGCAGCAGCAGCCTCGGTTTCATACAAACTGCTGGATGAAGGTCATACTAAGGTGGACCCCCTCTATTTAGGTGGTGCATTATCTCTAGGGGGGCGGCACGGTGGCTTAGTGATTAGCATGTTCTCCTCTCAACGCTAGGGATTCCCAGTTGAAATCCCCATCTGGGTGGAGTTTCCATGTTCTCCCCGTGTCCATGTGGGTTTCATCCGGGATCTCCGGTTTCCTCCCACAGTCCAAAAACATGGATCAAGTCAATTGAGTTCTCTAAATTGCCCCATATAGAGTGTGTGTGTGAGTGATTGTGTGCCCGGTGATAGATTGCCCCCCTGTCCTGGGTGTATCTGCCCAGCGCCCGAAACGTTCTCCCCTGGAGGGGCATGGGGAACCCCCTCGCGCCCTAATATAGGATAAAGTGGAAGATAATGGATGGATGGATTATCTCTGGGTTGGAGTAGGGACAACCGCATCAGACAGACCAATAAAAAAATGTCCAGCCAATAGGATTTCTCCTGTGATCACTGACGAAGGATTAAAGGATTACTAACAACGATGACCTGCTGTTTCTGATTCTACATCTACAAGGTGGCACAATGAGCTGGAGGAGTGTAACAACCTGCACCACCATGTCAGTGTGACAGCAGTAGTTTTTTACAATCGTACGTCGTCACAAAGCAGCTTTACAGAGTTATAAACCTTTAAACCCCCAAAGAGCAAGACCAAGAGACAGCGGCAAGACAAAACTCCCTGTTATGTTGATGTTTTAAGGATGGAATCCTGTGAGGACCGAGGCTCAGTGGGGGACTTGTCCTCGTTGAGTATCAACAGTGTAGGACAGCCATGTACAGATCATGTGATCAGGTGATCATGTGACCCGTATTTAACAATTGAAAACTCTATAAGTCCATTGAAGGCGTCCTGCAAGTCCGATAGAAACCCACCACCCTGTAAAGACCTGTGCTGTCCATGGTGCTGATCATCAGAGAACTGGGGACTAACAGAGAACGTAGAGGGACAGATGGACTACAGAATAGAACTGTAGAACTCCATCTGTATGGTGGTGTAGCAGAAACAGGGTGGAGGATCTGATCAAAATGAAAAGATAAATTGACCTAGTTCTCCTACTGCACTTACACACTTAGGAGTGTGTCCTCCACATTTAACCCATCCATGCAGTGACACACACACACACACACACACACACACACACACACACACACATACACTACCCAGTGCAGTGGGCAGCCCAGTACACAGCACCCAGGAAGCAATTGGGGTTAGGCGCCTCGCCCAAGGACACTTCAGCCGGAGTACTTGGTGGGACCGGGATTCGAACCCACCTTCAGCTTGCATAGATGGTTCCTTAACCACACGCCCACGTTTCCCCACATGTCCCCAAAGTTTCCGCTGTTAAATAAAGCGTCAGGTAAAAAAATATGTTTAAAGAAGAAATTAAAGAGAAAAATAATGCAAGCTCAGCAAATCAGCATCATTTAATCCCTACGTTTGAATTATTTAAAGTAAAATGATGAGGGTTTCATTAACGAAGGTCAGAGATAATTAACATCATCATAATTAAGCTTGGGCAGCACGGTGGCTTAGTGGTTGGCATGTTCTCCTCTCAGCACTAGGGATTCCCAGTTCGAATCCTAATCTGGGTGGAGTCTCCATGTTCACACCGTGTCCACATGGGTTTCCTCCGGGTCCTCCGGTTTCCTCCCAGAAGCCAAAAACATATATTCAAGGCCAATTGAATGCTCAAAATTGCCCCATATAGAGTGTGTCTGTATGTGTGAGTGAGCTTGCCCCCCTCGACCCTAGTGGAGGATAAAGCGGAAGATAATGGATGGAGGGATAATTAAGCTTGAACATGTACGCAGTCCGAATACAAAACTCCAGTGTTTACAGAGCACCACGTCAGCGGCGAATTCATTCATTCATTATCTCCCGCTTTATCCTCTATTAGGGTCGCGGTGGGGTTCCCCATGCCCATCCAGGGGAGAACGTCTCGGGCGCTGGGCAGATAGACCCAGGACAGGGCGCCAATCCATCGCTGGGCACACACTCACTCACACAGACACACTCTATATGGGGCAATTTTTTTGAGAATTCAATTGACTTGATCCATGTTTTTTGGACTGTGGGAGGAAACCGGAGAACCCGGAGGAAACCCACGCAGACACGGGGAGAACATGGAAACTCCACCCAGATGGGGATTCGAACCGGGAATCCCTAGCGCTGAGAGGCGAACGTGCTAACCACTAAGCCACCGTGCCGCCCCCAGCGGCGAATTAATAAATAAATAACAAAGTGTTTTCTGAATGTAAGCCTGACATATTAAAGGTGTTCTTAAAGTGAAAAGCGGATCAATCGTAACAGCGGCCGTGACGGCGGAGTAACGTAAATAATGCCGGCTGCTTCAGATTAATATGGGATGCAAATGCTGAGAAAGGTGTTTGTGATGTAGCTTTAATCAAACGCCGCCGCCGTATACGGCGAACACGGGTTCCGCCCGCTGACGGGTGATTAATGCGCTCAGGCTCCGACGTTCTGAGAGGAGGCTTTTTCCTTAGAAACGCTGCCGTGTTCTGATGGTTGATTATTTAAAGAATACGATCAGAAGCCAGCGTCAGGTGAACATCACCTTTAATTGTATTATTATTTGCGACAGCTCTGACACCATCATCATCATTTACATCAGGTTTCAAAAAGTTAGTGACTATAAAAGCCCAGTGTGTATTAATAATCAAATAAATTAACGGTTTTGGTGTTGGCGGCACAGTGGTATAGTGGTTGGCATGTTCTCCTCTCAGCACTGGAGAATCAAGTTCGAATTCCAATCTGGGTGGATGTTCTCCCCGTGTCCGAGTGGGTTTCCTCTGGGTTCTCCGGTTTCCAAAAATATGGATCAAGGTCAATTGAATTCTCCAAATTGCCCCTTATAGAGTGTGTCTGTGTGAGTGAGTGTGTGTCCAGTGATAGATTGCCCCCCGTCCTGGGTGTATCTGCCCAACGCCCAAAACATTCTCCCCTGGATGGAAATGGGGAACCCTTTCTGCGACCCTAATAGGGGTAGAGGATAAAGCGGAAGATAATGGATGAATGGATGGATGGATGGGTTGGGCTATTAATCAGAATGGTGGGGGTTCTAATCCTAGGTACCACTGAGGTACCAATGTGGGTCCTGGAGCAAGACCCTTAACCCTCACCGCTCTAGGGAAGCTGCAAGACCATCCCTGTGTTCTCCTGGGGTTCAAATCCCGATCTGGGTGGTTAGCACCGTGTTCTCTGGTTTCATTCCACCGTCCAAAAACATGGATTCAAGGTGAATTGGATGCTCTAAAGTGTGCTTATATAGACTTCTTATATGAACATTCTCCCTGGTGGACCCTGGTGGATAAATGAATGAATCCTTACCATTATCTATACATTTATAAGCTTAAGTGCCTCAACTCTTTAACCTGGAGTGTTGGGATAGGAATAAAAATGTGTTCCCTTTGTTGTTTTTTTTTTTTTTTTTTTGATATTGAGTAATTTAGGAAACGTCGGGCGTCTGATTAACTTTCAGACATACTTCTCCATATAAATATGTTTCTGCCGCAGTGGTCGGACGAGCTGCTGTCAGTGTTGCCATGGCAACAGAGGGAGAGTTTGACCGTGAATGGGTTCCTGTAGGAGGTGAGCACATGGCACTCAAGGACAGCTGCATTTGCCCAATGGACTGTGGCTGAGGAGGACAAGACAAAGCTCAGCATTTAGGACCCAGGATGGATTTTCGCTTCAAGGGTGGACACTTTTAACCCGGGGGGACGGGGACGGGGGTGAGGGAGACAAATCATTGTGCTATAGTGACCAACGTTGGATTGATATGAGTCCCAACTACAAACACCGATGTTTAAAGAGTGCAATGAAGCATATCTGAATCTGTATGCAACTCGTTCCTCTCCAGAACCTCGGTTAAACAGTGGAACCCCAGATGTTCTTTAGATGTCTTTTTATCTTAAATGAAACCTAGTTTCATGCACATCTGTAAAAAAGGCCTTTGTTAAATTGTTATATGCAAGTTATGTCCTCCTGGGAAACAAGAAATAAAAGTGTTATCCAATTATTGAGGGTTACAATTATTATTATTATTATTATCCATCCATCATCTTCTGCTTCATCCTCTACTAGGATCGCGGGGGGGGGGGGTTCCCCATGCCCATCCAGGGGAGAACGTTTCGGGTGCTGGGCAGATACACCCAGGATAGGGCGCCAATCTATCACTGGACACACACTCACTCACACAGACACACTCTATATGGGGCAATTTGGAGAATTCAATTGACCTTAATCCATGTTCTTGGACTGTGTGAGGAAACCGGAGAACCTGGAGGAAACTCACGCAGACACGGGGAGAACATGCAAAATGTCCTGGATGAACTAAAATTCACATTTCACATACTCCGGGTTAAATAAACATGCCTTCAATCACCATCCTCATCATCAGAAAATTAAAGAGAGGGGTAACCGGCAAACATCAAAAGGCGCCAGTTGAGGTGTTTCGGGCGTCTGGTCAGGATTCCTCCTGGGCGCCTTCCTAGGGTCCAGCTGGGAGGAGACCCCGGGACACGCTGGAGAGGTTATATCTCTCAGCTGGTCTGGGAACGCCTCGGGTTTCCCCCAGTCGAGCTGGTGGAGGGTGGCTGGGGCGAGGGAGGTCTGGGTCTCCCTACTTCAGTTGCTGCCCCCGCGACCCAAACCCCGGACAAGCGGAAGATAATGGATGGATGGTAACCGGCAAACAAATGGTAGTTACCATGGCAACGGAAATGCTGCGTGTGTCTGACGCGTGCCTCTCTCTGTGTCAAAAGATGAATACAAAATCAGGAGAGCCTTAATTAATTTTCTGTTTTTTTAAAAAATGTTTTCTCTTTTATGAGCTGTAACACCCAGACCGTGTCCGAGACCCGTTATAAGGTCGCGACCCACCAGCTGAGAATGACTGCTCTGATATAAATAGTGTAAACTAAAGTGCAGTCCAAACAGAGTTAGGTGACTTTTTCATTATTTAAAGAGAAATAAATCTCTATTCCGGACGATCCCCTGATCCCTGAGCGTGAGGATGGGGCCATGCCCCGCTCGCTCGCCCGCTAATCCCAAAGCTGTTTCGATTGATCTGCTCTGTGGGTTAAATAAGCTCATCCTGGTAAATAAGTGTAGAATGGACGAGGGCAATTAAAGAACACGGATCAGACGCCGTAAAGAGCGCAGGGGCAGAACCTCGGCTCCTCTGCCGTTTACAAAGCCCAAAGTCCATCTGTAATTATGAGGCGGCCTGGAGAACCTTCTGGAACATCTGCCACGTTTCCAATCAGTTCGAGCTGAGGTGACGTGCGTTTATGGATCATCAGCGTGACATGGAAACATTCACTTTTAATACGGATCGTGAATAAAGCTGACTGAACTCTATCAGGTGATTCAGGTCGTCTAATTGATCCCCGAGCTTCTGGCAGATGCTGACCGATCGCCTGGATGCGAACTCATCTTTCATCTCCAGTAACCTTCTCCAGCAAGTGTTATCAGCTCAGATCTCGGCTTCCTCTCGACGCCACGCTGAGCCGTGTTTAGACTCGTTTGGGACCCGGGAAGATTTTATTACATGAGAAAAAAATAATAAACTTCGGGACGTCGTCTGGATTTATCATCGAAAAATTCATCAGAGGATTATCCAATGCAGAAATAACAACAAGCTGATAACACTTTACCTTAATCCAGTATTCATAATGCATTATTAACATATTTATTAAGCTTTATAATGTATTCATAATGCATTATTAACATACAGTATTTACATTACATATTTTTAATGTCCATACATCTTCATAACATGTTATAAGAACATGTCATAAGACTTGTGACATAGTGACAGAGTGAGATAATGCATTATAAATGATATATTTCAACTGTTCAACAACTTCTTATAGAGACCAGCGACATAAAGCCTTATAACCTTTGAACCCTTTTCCTGAAATTTATTTTATAAGTGCTCATAACTGTTTATAAAAGCTCATAAGCTCTCTTTACAGACATAAAGTAAAGTCTTGTCATTAATGACCTCTTAATTAATTGAAACTGCAAACATAGTAGTACATAATGACTTATAAAGGCTTATACATGCTTGTTACAGGCTTTAAGTAAAGTTTAATCATCCTGTTTAAAGAATCAAGTTCATAAGTTCATATTATAATGCATTATGCCACTTTGTGTTATAAAGCGTTATGTCAAGTTGTTATAACAATTTAATGACTGTGATTATGAACATCTATGTAAATTAATACAGGCTTGTGACAATAATGAATTATTTAGGAATACTTTATAAAGCTTTATAAATGCTCTTATAATGCATTATCTAATTTTATTAGAATGATAAACACAACTGTTAAAGATTTAATGTAAAGTAAATTCATCTAAATTTGTCATAAGCCTTTGTTAATGTACATAGATGTTTATAATCACATCTATAAAGTGTTATAACATAAATTACATGATGCATTATAATTATAAACTTTGGATTTAAGATGATTTGAAAAAACTTGATGAATCTGGTATTCATCATAATGCGCTATAAACACATTTATAATGCTTCATAACACTTGTCATAATTCTCTATTATTGTACGTAGATATTTACAACCTCATTCGTAAAGTGTTATAGGAACATGCTTTAAGGCTTATAACACAAAGTGACATCATGCGTTAGAAGATATTTTTCTGTCTTATAAAGCTTTATAACATTTACAGAAAAAAAAATCCTAATAAATAAAAACGATACTAATACAGAACTCCACTTCACTGAACGGCTGTAAGGAGAGTTCATGTATATTCATTAGCAGTTATAAGCACTCATAAGGTAACACAACATCACAAATAAGAGTTATTAATTAAGTATGTTTATTTTATAATTTAAGAAGTGTCATTTATTTTAACACAAACTTTATAACGTCTCTCTAATAACATGCAGATGTTCTTTATGTCACGAAGCCTAATGAGATATTGTTATAATAATTTATCAGCCTGAATTATAAGGTTACAAAGTGTAATGATTAATTAATAAAGCTTCATAAAGCTTTTGCACATGATTATTTTTAAATTTAAAATGTAAATGTTTTTAATATGTATGCTTTGTACAGCGTCCTTGGGTGTTCTGAAAGGCGCTTTCAAATAAACAGACCTTGATCCATGTTTTTGGACTATGGGAGGAAACCGGAGAACCCGGAGGAAACCAATGTGGACACGGGGAGGACATGGAAACTCCACCCAGATGGGGATTCGAACCGGGAATCCCCAGCGCTGAGAGGAGAACGTGCAAAACACTAATGCCGCCCCGGCGTAAGATAAAAATATTAAAAAAAAAAAACAGTGAAAAAGGACATCAAGAAAAACTTTACAAAAATGTACTGTGCATTGATGTGTATGTGTAAACAATAATGTGCCAATTTGTGCAGGTTCCCGTTTAATATTGTAATGGCTTTTGGAAAGAAGCTGTCCCTGAATCTGTTTGTTTTGGCCCGTATGGACCTGTAGCGTCTGCCAGAAGGCAGCAGGTTGAAAAGGTAGAAGCCGGGGTAGGTATTGTCCTTTAGGACGTTCCTGGCGCTGCTGAGACGGCGGGAGTGGTAGATGGAGGTTATGGAAGGCCGGGAGCAGCCAATGCAATATGTGGACATGTTGGTCAGCAGGGGGTGACAAACAGGAGCTCAAGAAAGACAAGAAGGATGTTTGTAGAGGTAATTAACATAGTTGGAGTGAAATAGTGTAGGAGAAAAACGCGGACGCTTTCTGAGACGTTAACCGAATCCGGTGTCGCTCGGCGGGCCTGGGAGGAAACCGAAATGTAATCCACTGCAGCAGCGGAGGAAGGTGATTATGCTGTCTGGCTTGCTGTCATAGCTACATTGCTTGTTAGTCAGGGGAGCTCTGTATTGGAGAAGGGGGACATTTGGTAATTGCACCCTGGAATAACATGGTACCCTCTGGCGCTCTCCGCAGCCTGGCACGTGTGCCATTCAGATAATAGGAAGTGTCGGGCAGGGTTCTGAAGCACCCTTGCGTCTGTGGGCACCATCATCTCCCGCTCCTCCGGGTTCCTGAGGAACCGAGCATGCTCTCGGCTGATAAACACATTACAACTAGATTTAACCACAGCGCGCGAGCCCTGGCTCCCCTCCCGTCCAATTTCACTAAAGCTTTCTTTGATTTTTTTAAACATCATTTATTTATTTATTTCTTCTATTGCTCTGATTCTCTTTTATTTCGCATTCGCTTGGCAGCGCTGATCAGAATCGGAGTCTATGAGGCTCGCGTTGCGTAGGCGAAGACGCCCGGCGTTAAAAAAGAAAAGCGTACGTGGTCCGGAATGAGGCGTGCTTTTGTTGCTGAAGGCAAAGACATGCATCAAGATAAATGCCAATTTCCAGAGCGAATCGGAGCAATCAGGAGTCATTGTGAGGAGTCCGCAATGGAGAACATAAAGACTCGGCTTCCGTAAAACGGCGCTGATGATGCCGAGCAAGCGGAGCAAACAGTTTAATGGAAAACGCAGATCTCATTATTGCCGGCTTTATGCTTCAGACTGACAGATCTGTTTACCCCGCCATGCAAATGAGTCCTGTCGTGGAATTTAGGAAACGCGTTCCTGGTCGTGGAACTCGCTGGGAACTTTGTGGTGTTGCAACGGAACACGTGCCGGAGCCATGAAACGGAACCTCGGTAATGAGAAGAAGTTTAGTTTCCGCGTTAACGTTTTAACTTTCTGAAGGAAGTTCTGCCGTTGAATTGATTCTTTGTAGATGAAGGTGTAGATCTGAGGGTTGGCGGTGCTGATCTGATCTGAACAGTAAGGGGAGCCCTCTTAACTCAATACCCTGCAGTGTCTGCGCCTTCTATTTCTGCGGCACTAGTTATCCATCCATTATCTTCCACTTAATCCTCTATTAGGGTCACTATGCCCATCCAGGGGAGAACGTTTCGGGCGCTGGGCAGAAACACCCAGGACAGGGCGCCAACCTATCACTGGACACACACACACCTACACACACTCTATATGGGGCAATTTGGATAATTCAATTGACCTTCATCCATGTTTTTGGACTGCGGGAGGAAACCCACATGGACACGGGGAGAACATGAAAACTCCACCCAGATTGAAATTCGAACCAGGAACTGAGCCTTGGTCCTGACAAGGTTTATTTATTAGAAAAACAACGTATTACAGAGGATTGTGAGGTCTGCAGAAAAGATCATTGGATGCTCTCTACCCACCCTGGAGGATCTACACAGCTCTCGTTGTCTGCAGAGAGCTCACAAAATTATTACAGACAATTCTCACCCCGGTCACCATCTCCTAGAACTGCTACCATCAGGTAGACGTTACAGAGCGATAAAAACAAAAACAAACCGGCTCAGAAATAGCTTCTACCAAACCGCTGTTGGGGCACTAAATGGCGCATTATAAATTTTTACATTTATAAAAATTCACTCAGTTCTGTACATTTTTGAATGTGCAATATAAAAACATGCAATATATAAATACATTCACTCAGGTTGTACAGTTTTATACACTCTTGTAAATATATATTTTTTTCTTTCTTTCTTTCTTTCTTCATGTAAATTTTAGTATCTGACACCAAAAGTATGGCACCTTAATTTCGTTATACCTGGTATAATGACAATAAACATATTTTGATTCTGATATTGTGATTCTGATATTAGGGAGTTTTTCCTTGACCACCCACTTTGGTTACTCTTTTATAAATTAGTCTATTATTATATATATAACTGTTACGATCAGCCAATGCCATTAATGTCGTGTAATGTCGGTTTTGGACGAAACTGTAGAGGATTCAAGAGTAGTCTTTAATGCAGAAGACACCGGGTGAAACAGCACAGCCATAGCACATGACAGGACACGACCATAACACAAAACAACGTTCCAACAGGGGACATTGGGAAAGGCTGTGTATTTAAACATTTAGAGATTGGTCACATGACGGATAAACACAGCTGAACTGGATTAAACGGATTTAATGGGATAAGAGAATAAATCACACAATGATAACCCAAGCTGCACCAGATCTACTAATGACAAACAGGGTCCAATAGGGGGCGCCGATAAACGGAAGGGGCGGCAATACCATTAGCAACTGATAGAAGGCGTGTGATATGACAATAACCCACAAAGAGGATGTTTTTAACTGATGCACTCAGTTTATAACTAAAAAATGTACTTACTAGGCGGCACAGTGGCTTAGTGGTTTAGCATGTTCGCCTCTTAGCACTAGGGTGGAGTTTGCATGTTCTCTCGGTGTCCGCGTGGGTTTTCTCCGGGTTCTCTGGTTTCCTCCCACAGTCCAAAAACATGGATCAGGGTCAATTGAGTTCTCCAAATTGACCCATATAGAGAGTGTGTGTGTGTGTGTGTGTGTGTGTGTGAGTGAGTGCCCAGTGATGGATTGCCCCCCTCTCCTGGGTGTATCTGCCCAGCGCCTGAAACGTTCTCCCCTGGATGGACATGGGGAACCCCCCCAGCGACCCTAATATAGGATAAAGCGGAAGATAATGAATGAATGAACGTACTACATCACACATTCTATACATTTTGCTTTTCAGGATCCCACAGGGCAAAAAAAAGAAAAAAATGTACTGCTGAAGGTGAGACGTCTTCCAGAACCGCACTCTAGAACCACGAGGAGCGAAATTGAATCAGCCTGGCCCGAACAGTCCACTCACACCGACTTTAATGCTTCAGACTCTATTTTTCATCTGGACCTGGACATAAAAACGTTCCGAGCTCATTCTGATCGATATCCCTTAAACTCGGAACCCTTCGGATCCTTCAGAGTTCTAAGGTTTGAAGTGAGAGGGTCAGCACCCGGCTGTAATCACTCTCCATTTTAACTTTGGACTGAATTCCTATAAACTGTGCTAATAAAATGATTATATAAACGGTATAATCTGGCCGTGTGAGCATCCTCAGACTGGATCCGTCCAGTCAGCGGAACGTCCCGTGAGGTCCCCTCGTCTCGCCCCGTCTGGTCTCGGTGACGGACCGACGGCGTGATGGACGAGCGCTTTTTACATC
The DNA here is from genome assembly GCA_019802505.1 of Corydoras sp. C115. Lineage (NCBI taxonomy): Eukaryota > Metazoa > Chordata > Actinopteri > Siluriformes > Callichthyidae > Corydoras > Corydoras sp. C115. The sequence goes on along the minus strand of JAFMOC010000194.1, from coordinate 642,118 downwards.
CACCCTGGAATTTACAGCATGCTGTTTATCATAAGTGCAGGGTGATTAAGTGCAGCATGCCGATGCCTATCCCGTCACGCGGCGCACTTTGGTGGAATTTACGGCTGATCTGTGATTTCCTCTGACGTCCTGTAGCAAGACATCATGTCAAACGTTGGAGGAGGAATCATGATTTGGGTTCCGCTGATGGGTCTGTCAGAGCTGCTTTGTTATGTTTTTTTTTATTTTATTCTAAAGCTCCGATTAAGCAACAGGGTGTCACGGTGGCTTAGTGCTTTAGCATGTTCTCCTCTCAGCACTAGGGATTTCCGGTTTGAATCCCAATCTGGGTGGAGTTTGCATGTTCTCCCCGTGTCCACGTGGGTTTCCTCCGGGTTCTCCGGTTTCCTCCCACAGTCTAAAAACATGGATCAAGTAAATTAAGTTCTCCAAATTGCCCCATATAGAGTGTATGTCTGTGTGTGTGTGTGTGTGTGTGTGTGCCCAGCGATAGATTTCCCCCCCCTGTCCTGGGTGTATCTGCCTAGCGTCCGAAACGTTCTCCCCTGGATTGGCATGGGGAACCCACCCGCGACCCTAATAGAGGATAAAGCGGAAGATAATGGATGGATGGATGGATGGAAGGATTAAGCAACATATTAACGACAGATTGATCAGAACTTAATGTTCGATTAATGTTAATAGAACTCAATCTGGACCCCAGGTTCTGTAGGGATGGGTTTGTGCTTGGTGATGAATCTCTGATGATTTATGACCCTTTATGACTTCGGTCCTAAAACGATTTACAAATGTTCTCTCAAAGCGCCGTAATGAGATTTTATTTTATTTATTTTTAAATAAACCTCGTTTGAGGCGCAACAATAAGCTGGAGCCTTGTTTCTAATTTCCTCTACGTTTTAAACCGTATCTTCACAGTGGCATGAAGCAAATTAATAAAGCAAAGCAGGATTTCTATTAGATTACTTTTTTAATAATCGGTGTGGTGGTGGATCAGATGCAGCACCTACCACCTACCAACCACCAGCATCCCGACGACATACTGTCTTTGATTCAACAACCACAAGGTGGCGCAGTAAGGTGGAGGAGTGTAACAGAGTCTACAGTGTGTGGAAACAGGGTTCAAACTTCAGCAGCACTGCTGTGTCCGATCCACAACTAGTGATCGACCAATTGATCGGCTAGCCGATTAATCGGGCCGATTTTTGGAATTTTTAGATAATTGGCATCGGCCGATATATGAGCGCACAAGGCCGATGTTTAAACAATGCCTACAGGCAACGCTGTGGGCAGCTCCGTCATTCTGGCTCAATGACCGAATACAGTCATTTGATCTAACTTTTGCTTAGTGTGGCCCCCAGTGTTCTTCCGGCAGAACGACAGTCAATGCTCAAGCGAATGGATCAGTGTTTTGAAACTGCGCTACACCTCATTCTGAACTAGTTCAAGTTCAGTTCATTTAAATTTTTTTCTTGAGATATTCAAATAAGTACTTTTTTTCACACTACAAACTACAATATTTATTTGTTAATATTTTATTTATTTATCTTAATTAGCTAAATTGGCTCATTAGTTCAAAAAGTTCATTGAATGTTGTTCTGTGTGCATTGTGCAATGTTCATCAATAAATGTTCATTCTAAAAATATGCTGCTATCTGCTTATGTTTAGGTACACTGAAACTTTAATAATGTGTAATTTAAAGTTGTATGTTTTTAATATTGCTCTCTGTATTACAAAAGTAGAGTAGACAGTGATAAACTGTCTGATTTCTTTTGTGTCTTGTTTATTATTATTATTATTATTATTATTATTATTATTATTATTATTATTATTATTATTGTACTTTATTAGTTGCAATAAAAACTCGTAATATCGGCTTAATATATCAGCCATCGGCCACTTCTGTCTTCTAAATATCGGCATCGGCAATTAAAAAACCCATATCGGTCGATCACTATCCACAACACACACTAACACACCTGCACCACCATGTCAGTGTCACTGCAATACTGAGAACCATGCACCACCCTAATAACATCTGCTCTATGGGCTCGTTTTTGACTCAGAGTCATTAAACCTTACATTTGGAAGATAATGCATATTTTAATATAAATGTAAAGATTCATTCATGTTCGCAAAGGAGTCATTTGTTTTGAACAATTCCTTTGGTTGAGTAATGTGTTGCTTGCTGATCTCCCGGCTCGCAACTGATTCAGAACAACTGATTCAGAACTCGTGTCCAAGTGAATCATGTGACTCCACCTCTCCTCTCTGATTGGCTCCGTGTAGCTGCTGCATTCAGTACAAGACCCTGACTCTGATCTACAGGACAATCTCTGGATCTGGCCCCTCTGACCTTCACTCTAGATTTTAAAATACACTCCGACTCGTTCACTACGTTCTAGTGATGAATGTCACCTGGTGGGGCAACCTCACCGTGGTGCTGACTCTCACTCCGTATGGTTCTCCACTGATCAATGGTGGAACCATTGTCCCAACTCTGTCTGTAAGGCACCGAGTCACAGAACATCTTTAAGATACATCTCAAAATGCATCTCTTATACAAACACTTGATATGTAAAGGGAGGGGGGTGCAGGGATAGGAAACGATCATGTTTGATAATTCTACAGTCTAGCTGGTTCTTCAGTAACTACTGACTCGTGTTGTTCTCATTTGAGCGTCGGCTAAACGACTAAATATAAATATAAATGGTTGAGTCATTTGTACCGATCTGATTCACCAGCATCACTGAGTCAGGAGTCAGTATTGAGATTCATTCATTCATTCGTTCATTCATTCATTCATTCATTCATTATCGTCTGTGTGTTTAAACTCTCGACCGATTTGCTTTGAATTTCCGATGACATTTATTTTTTTTGGGTTGTAAAATCATGTCTAATTATTCGTGGCGTGTTCCTCTTTAAATCGCACCGTCGTTCCGTCGTGTTGTGGCTCTGCAGCAAGAATGACAATAAAAGCTGTAAACAGTATAAAAAAAAAACAGGCAGACTAATTATCTTAATTACCAGCAGCAGACAATACAGTCTTCAGAGTCAGGTTGTGATTTCATCAGCCATATGGGTTCTTCGTTTCATTATTTATTTACTGAAACTTCTCTGCTGACTCTAATGTGTTCTATCATGGGAGATTTTAATCAGCTCGTGGAGAACCGGCGCACCAGCCACACATTCGCACTGAAAAAAAACCCAGATGGAACAGCAGCTTGCGCTTAGCAAAGCAGTCGGAATTTCAGATTATTCAAAATACGCCGTGTTTTTCTTATTTACATCTGTTTGAAGGAAGAACCTCCAGTTTACAGTTTGTTTGTGTAGTTTGTACCGTCGCCCGGCAGAATGTTGAGGCAGTGCCCACACACGCACTCACACAGAAACACACACACACACACACTGTATAGGGGCAATTTAGAGCAGCCTATTCACCTTGAATCCATGGACTGTGGGAGGAAACCGGAGAACCCGGAGGAAACCCACACGGACACGGGAAGGACATGCAAACTCCACCCCGATTCAAACATGGATCCCCAGCGCTGAGAGGAGAACATGCCAACCACTACGGAAAGCAGCGCCACCCCGATACCAAATACAAAACTGAAAAAAAATTACTGTAACTTTATCAAAACTACTGTAAACAAACGAGATGAATAAATAAATTAATAAATAAATTCATTAATAAACATTGGCTTGGTGGTTGGCATGTTCTCCACTCAGCACTGGACACTCAGGTTTGAATCCCAATCTGGGTTAAGTTTGCCGTGTCCCGTGTCTGTGTGGGTTTCCTCCGGGTTCTCCAGTTTCTTCCCACAGTCCAAAAACATGGATTTAATGTCAATTAAAGGCTGTAAGGCAGCACGGTGGCTTAGTGGTTAGTACGTTCGCCTCTCAGCACTAGGGATTCCCGGTTCGAATCCCCATCTGGGTGGAGTTTCCATGTTCTCCCCGTGTCCGCGTGGGTTTCCTCCGGGTTCTCCGGTTTCTTCCCACAGTCCAAAAACATGGATCAAGTAAATTGAGTTCTCCAAATTGCCCCATATAGAGTGTGTTTGTGTGCGTGAGTGTGTGCCCAGCGATAGATTGGCGCCCTGTCCTAGGTGTATCTGCTCAGCGCCCGAAACGTTCTCCTCTGGAGGGGCATGGGGAACCACCACCCGTGACCCTAATAGAGGATATAGCGGAAGATAATGGATGAATGAATAAAGGCTGTAAGTTGCCATATAGAGTGTGTGTGTGTGTGTGTGTGTGTGTGTGTGTGTGTGTGTGTGTGTGTGTGTGTGTGCGTGCGCCCAGGGATGGATTGACGCGTTCAACCCCAGGATGGGCATGGGGACCCCCCCACTCTAGTAGAGGATTAAGTGGAAGATAATGAATGAATGAAAATAAATAAATAAAGTTTCATGTTTCTGGTAGAACTCGTGTTCTCCATCTGAAAATCTAATTCTGGGTTCTGTTGCAAATAGAACTTAACACAATAATAATAATAATAATAATAATAATAATAATAATAATAAGTAATAATAGTCACTCGTTATTTCTCAGTAATAGAACATTACATTAAGTTTCTGTCCCCTGAAGGAGGAAACCATTCTCCACCTCTCTCTCTCTCTCTCTCTCTCTCTCTCTCCCTCTCTCTATCTCTCGCTCTCCTTCTCTCTCTTTCTCTCTCTTAGCCCATGTGCACTTCCTTACGAGAGCCTCTCTAATGACATCATTGCTTTTCTAATAAACCATAATGTCTCTTCTTCCCGCTGAGATTAAACATTTATTCCGAGGTGAGTTCTCCCGGTAATCTGGTTTCTCCGTATGTTCCGTCTCAGTGACGGAGAACCAGGTGTGGGACGAATGGAAACGAAGGGGAGATGATGCTGATGATGCCTTTAAATCCGACGGGTTGATTAGATCTGAGATCAGACGACATCAGTTCTCCTCACATGCTGAAGTTCAGCGGGTTCCGTCCACATGCCGAGTCATCGCCACCTACGTTAATCGGACCTACGCCGTACACCTGCAGAGAGCCTTGTGATGCTGGAAGTTGGTTATTATTCTTCTGCAGCTGTACAGACACACGGCCACGTACATCACACCTGATCTGAGCATGGAAACGAAATACGGGAGTCGAAACACGGGTGAAGAGATACGGGTGACAAGATACGGGTGACGAAATATGGGACACGAAATACAGGTGACGAGATACGGGTGACGAAATACGGGCGACGAAATACGGGTGACCAAATATGGGAGATGAAATACGGGAGACGAAATACGGGAGACGAAATACACGGGACGAAATATGGGAGACGAAATACGGGAGACGAAATACGGGAGACGAAATACGGGCGATGAAATACGGGTGACGAAATACGGGTGACGAAATACAGGAGACAAAATACAGGCTGTAGAACTACAAACTCTATCTTCATTGTAAGTAGAACCAGAAGAATTAACAAAAAAAAAAATCAAGGAAGTGGATTAATATCATTAAATATGTCTCACTGTTGGGCGGCATGGTGGCTTAGTATTTGGCATTTTCTCCTCTCAGCTCTGGGGATCCAGGTTCAAATTCCAATCTGGGTGGGGTTTGCATGTTCTCCATGAAGTTTGCTTTCTCCAGGTTCTCCGGTTTTTATCCATCACATGATCACACCCGATTACACACCCAACATATTTTGGCGTGGTGTAGTGATTAGCATGTTCTCCTCTCAGTGATGGGGATCCAGGTTCAAAATATAGTGTGTGTGTGTGTGAGTGTGTGTGTGTCCAGTGATAGATTGGCATCCTGTCCTGGGTGTATCTGCCCAGGGCCCGAAACGTCCCCCCTCCAGTTGAGGATTAAGCAGAAGATAATGAATGAATGTCTCTGTTGTTTTTTATCACTGTAGTCTGTTTCCTGTACACTGCCCTTAGGGGTTTAAATAAAACACAGTGTCTTGGCCTGAATAAGCCTAGCTTACAGCCGTTACACACTGAAACGCCGTCATCTCCGTATTTCCTCATCTACGATTCAGGTTTGGTGTTTGCTATAATAAGAAACGGCTGACAGATTAATTCCGCACTTTGCCAAAAATTAAATAAAACCTCGTCGCTAAGCCTCGCCAGTCTGCACCACGGAAACCAGAGACGAGAGACAATATATATTCACCATCGGACCTGAGAGGGCCTCACAGCGTGCCACTTAATTCCATTAAAGTGCAGAGGAGAGATAACCGAAGAGAAATTGAAATCCTCTTTAAAATTCGATTCCTGGCTCGTCGTTTAGAGCGCGCTGTTATTGCTGCTTTCCTCACGATTAAAGTGGCGAGCACGATTTTAATTGTTTTATTATTTTTTTTAAATGAAATGTGCGGTTCCTACTGATCAGACGTCTATAGACCGAAGAAGCAAGTCTCCGTCAAGGAGACGATTCACTGACGGAGCGTCGCGCTGGAGACGAGGCAAAGTGAGGCTTCATATTCAACTGATCGATCGCCTTAACGAGGACAAACAAACGAACGTTACGTCTCTCTCAGTTTCATAGCAACAATTATATGCAATCAGCAATGTTGGAATATACATACATCTATCCATTATCTTACACTTTATCCTCCATTAGGGTCACGGGGGTTTCCCATCCAGGGGAGAACGTTTCAGGCTCTGGGTAGATACACCCATGACAGGGGGGGCAATATATCACTGGGCACATACTCACTCACACACACACTCTATATGGGGCAATTTGGAGAATTTAATTCACCTTGGGGCGGCACAGTGGCTTAGTGTTGCCTCTCAGCACTAGGGATTCCCGGTTTGAATCCCAATCTGGGTGGAGTTTGCATGTTCTCCCCGTATCCAACCGGTTCTCCGGTTTCCTCCTACAATTCAAAAAAATTGATCAAGTCAATTGAGTTCTCCAAATTGCCCCATATAGAGTGTGTGTGTGTACGAGTGAGTGTGTGTCCAGAGATAGATTAGCATCCTGTCCTAGGTGTATCTGCCCAGCGCCCGAAACGTTCTCCCCTGGATGGGCATGGGGAACCCCGCGACCCTAATAGAGGACAAAGCGGGAGATAATGGGTGGAGATAATGCATGAATGAATAATTCACCTTGATCCATGTTTGGGACTGTGAACCCGGGAGAACCCTGAGGAAACCCACGCGGACATGGGGAGAACATGCAAACTCCACCCAGATTGGGATTCGAGCCAAGAATCCCCAGCGCTGAGAGGAGAACATGCCAAACACTATGCCACCGTGCCACCCGTTGGACTGTTTCATTGTGTAAACAGTTTATGGAAGTCCCTGTGATGCTCTGCTCGCCGGTCTCACAACTGATTCAGAACTCCACAGCTCGACTCATGTTCAACCACCCAAGTGAGTCATGTGACTCCACCTCTCCTCTCTGATTGGCTCGCTGTAGCTGCGACTCTCACTCCGTATAGTTCTCCACTGATCAACAGTGGAACCATCTTCCCAACTCTTTCTGAGTCACTTAGCATCGTCAATAAACAACTGAAAACACAAACATCTGATTGGTTCATCGATTTTTAGTCACCTGACCATTAATTACCTGACCCCCGAGATACATGTGTCGATGTCCATGCACGATTGCCCCCACAGCGTACAATAGAATAAAGGATTTGTGATTATTTCCGCATGAATTGCCACCTCCCGATTGCTCTCAGTCCACTTTGGTATGAAATACGTCCTGTCGGTCTGACCCTCATACCCCCCCCCACCCCCACCTACCCCCCAACCCCGACACACCCACAGATCAGATCTGCTACCGTGGTGGAGGTGATTCATCCGCGCTCCACCGGGGTGAGCTAAATCAGCGCTGACTGCCATTAGGAGCCATCCTTCAGAGTGCGGCGCAAGAGCTCCGGCATTCTCACCAGCGCCACCTCTGCGAGTGCTGACAGGTGCGAGTGCTGACGACCCGTTAATGTGCCATCACGGCCCGCGCCGGAGGACGTTTTGCTGCTTGATGGATGCGGAGCATCACGTCGACGCAAAGGGCGTTCCATCAACTCGCACGCCCAAGTCCACCAACACCTGTCTCACCTGCGAGTGTCGCCTACTGCAGCGAAATTTAAATACAGCCGCAAAGAGGGTTGCCACGCGTCCCGGGAACTACGGAAACGATTTGTTCTGTATTTCCATAAACGTCCAATAATCTGCTACGCAACATCAACACCAAATCAACAATAATTAAAAGCTTCCACGTCGCGCGACGCAGGTGCAACGCCGCATTCTGTGACCTTCAGAGGGAGCTGTTGATGGTTTTAATGCTTATATTGTATTCTTGGTTTTTTATAATTCATTCAAAGTTTCAACACTGTGCAGCACTTTGTTGCTGCCGCTGTCATTTTTTAAATGCTTTATAAATAAAATTGAGTTGAGTTGAGCATTCAGACCCCGAATAATAATAATCCTCAAATCCTCCAAAAAAAAAAATAAATTAAAAAAAAAAAAAAAAAAAAAATATATATATATATATATATATATATATATATATATATATATATATATATATATATATATATATATATATATATATATATATATATATATATATATATATTTCCTAGATCAAAGGACTGTATTGTGTATTTTGTGTCTAAATGTTTTATATTTGTGAGGAATACAGGGTTCAATGATCATTAAATAAATGTAATTATTAATCGGTTTGGGGCAGCACGGAGCCTTAGTGGTTTAGCATGTTCTCCTCTTAGTGCTAGGGATTCCCGGTTGGAATCCCAATTTGGGTGGAGTTTGCATGTTCTCCCAGTGCCCAGTTGCCCCATATAGAGAGTGTGTGTGTGTGTGTGTGAATGCGTGTGTCCAGTGCTGGATTGCCCCCCTGTCCTGGGTGTATCTGCCCAGCACCCGAAACGTTCTCCCCTGGATGGGCATGGGCATGGGCATTGGCATGGGGAACCCCCCCCGCAACCCTAATAGAGGATAAAACAGAAGATAATGGATGGATAAAGAGATCAGCACTAAACCTGTTACACTGTTTTATAAACTGTGTTCTGTCATTTGGCCACTAGAGGGCCTTTTTAATTGTATCTGGATACATATCAATCACTGGGCATACACTCACACACACAGACACTATAATAGGGGCAATTAAGTGCATTCCCTTCACCTTAAATCCATGTTTTTTGGACTGTGGGAGGAAAGCGGAGTGTATATAATACGTGTCGAATATTCTGACTCATTATATGTTTAGATTACACACTGCTGGGCCTTCCCCAAACTGTTTCCACAGTCAGAAGCATGCCGTTGCTCAAAGCAGTTTATGATTATAAAGAACTGCGACTGAATGGAGTTCTGAATTCAGCTACGCGACGCCGTCTCTCAGTATTTTTGTAAGTTGAGTGTGGAGTTACAGAAATCCGTTACGTAACTTTATAAATTTAGACCACGAGACTTTTGGATTCGTGGGCATTCAAATGTCAAAGATCTTAAATCGTAAAGTCAGACCCTCAGGAGCTTCCCTGTCTCTCTCTATTGTTCCCACTTCGTTTCTTTACTTTTTCTCCCAGCTCGTGTGTGTGTGTAGGTGTGTGTGTGTGTGTGTGTGTGTGTGTGTGTGTGTAAATCTGAGTAACCTGTGGCTGCAGCATCATCATCATCACCATCATCATCATCACAACTAAACCCTCTGTGTGTGTTTCTGGTTACAGAACGTGTGCTTTTACAAACCAATGTAAAGACAGAACCCTCAACAACAAACGAAACCATGGTGAGGTCAGACACCGATGCAGACACCTGACTCACAGAGGCTCAGTCCAGCTCATCCTGGAGGTGTTTGGCGTTGACGTCGGTCAGATAAGTTCTTACACACCAAACCCACAGAGCCATGCTGTTAGAAACTGTAGAGGGAATTCCCTAAACTGTTCCCACATATGCATGCATATATATATATATATATATATATATATATATATATATATATATATATATATATATATATATATATATATATATATATATATGAGGGCTCGAACCCTGATTTCACTAAAGGTTACCACTGAAACTCATTACAACACATTGCTGCTGTACAGTGGTTGAACCTGTGCTCTAATAACATACCCCAAATTATATATATATATATATATATATATATATATATATATATATATATATATATATATATATATATATATATATATATATATTCATTCATTCATTCATTATCTCCCACTTTATCCTCTATAAGGGTCGCGGTGGGGTTCCCCATGCCCATCCAGTGGAGAACGTCTCGGGCGCTGGGCAGATAGACCCAGGACAGGCCAATCCATCGCTGGGCACACACTCACTTACACAGACACACTCTATATGGGGCAATTTTTGAGAATTCAATTGATTTGATCCATGTTTTTGGACTGTGTGAGGAAACCGGAGAACCCGGAGGAAACCCACGCAGACACGGGGAGAACATGGAAACTCCACCCAGATGGGGATTCGAACCGGGAATCCCTAGCGCTGAGAGGCGAACGTGCTAACCACTAAGCCACCATGCCGCCATATATATCAATACTCAACTCTCAGCACTGGACACAGAGACACAGAGACGAAACCCACTTGGACATGGGGAGAACATGCAAACTCCACCCAGATCGGGATTCGAACCTGGATCCCCAGCGATGAGAGGAGAACATGCCAAACATTATGGAAAGCAGCATCGCCACGATACCAAATGCAAAACTGAGTAAAACTGTGTAAAACTGTAAACGTAACAAAAGTAGTTGGCATGTTCTCCTCTCTTAGTAGTTGGCATGTTCTCCCGATCTGGGTGGAGTTTGCATGTTCTCCCCGTGTCCGTGTGGGTTTCCTCCGGGTTTCCTCCCACAGTCCAAAAACATGGATCAAGGTCAATTGAATTCTCCAAATTGCCCTATATAGAGTGTGTGTGTGTGTGTGTGTGTGTGTGTGTGTCCAGTGATAGATTGGCGTCCTGTCCTGGGTGTATCAGCCCAGTGCTCGAAACGTTCTCCCCTGGATGGGCATGGGGAACCACCATTTCCACCTCCCTGGTTGCTGTAGCAACCCATTGGCATGTCCACCATATTGGTCAGTGGAACCGGTGTTCAGATGGCCACACATTTCTCCACACTCCACCGTCGGGAGTCCATCGGTCCCTCGGTCCGTGTCCTGATACGGGTTCTAACTGTTAGGTTCTTCTGACTTCCATCGAATCAACTGAGAAGAAAAACCACGGCGTGGCGGTGCTGAGCGACAGGAAAGCTGACGAGAGCCGTTTGGGCGTGGATCTGTCTGATTTCAACAAACCCGCGACCGCACGGCCTCATGGGTCGGCGCGAATGCTCCCCGGACAGCGGTGCATGAAAAATGCATGACGATGTAGAAATAAATCCACTCGGCTCGCATTAAAGATCTCTTTATTAGACGGAACGCCCTTTTCCTAAAAGCAATCTCCCTTCCAAGCACCTGCACTCAATCTCACTTAACAGGCGGTCGCTCGGGCGCCGGCGCCGGCGCTGCACACTCATCAGCGCGGTGAGTGGACAAAATGGATGACTTCCATTCAGCCAACCTTTCTAAAGGAGGAACCATTTAACGAATCGGACCAGACTAAATAAATGCACGATGCTTCAATACATTTTGGCGTCTGAGTATTTTTTAAGGGACTCCACCTCGCTCAGGGGTTTTGGGGAAATCTGTGAGTTCGGTTTCTATTCGATCTCCATCGGGGCAATCGAGACTGGAACCCAGTCCCAACAGCAGAACGAAATCTATTACGATACAGAAGAGATTTAATTAGGGTCTTAATTATCCATCCATCATTATCTACTGCTTTATCCTCTACTAGGGTTGCGGGGGGGGGTTCTCCATGCCCGTCCAGGGGAGAAAGTTTAGGGCGCTGGGCAGATACACCCAGGACAGGACACCAATCTATTGCTGGACACACACTCACTCACACAGACACACTCTATATGGGCCAATTTGGAGAATACATTATATCTTGAATTCATATTTTTGGACTGTGGGAGGAAACCGGAAAACCCGGAGGAAACCCACAAGAACGTGGGGAGAACATGCAAACCCTGGATCCCCAGGCGTTTGTGTTAAGCACTACACCACCATGATATCCTGGAATCCCGAGTGAACATGGCAAACTCCAAAACCTTGGATAAACCCATCCATCCATCCATTATCTTTGGCTTAATCCACTACAAGGGTTGCGGGGGGGGGGGGGGGGGGTGGGGGCGTGCCCCATGCCCATGCAGGGGAGAACATTTCAATTCACCTTGAATCCATGTTTTTGGACTGTGGGAGGAAACCGGAGAACCCGGAGGAAACCCATGGGGACCCGGGGAGAACATTGGAACCGGGAATCCCTAGCCCTGAGAGGAGAACATGCCAAACCACTAAGCCACCACTAAGCACCCCACTCAACTAAATTTATAGTATACTAATCTGCACTTTAATCAAACCCGAAGGCAGGTCTTTGACCAAAGAGAGATGGGATAGGCCCTCACACCTCTTTACAATCCTAATCCAGGATGTTCTAATCCAAAAAGTGGATTAGAACATCCTGGCCTCGAAGGACTAACTCACGTCTTTAACTTCATTCAGAAAGGCTTACATTCTGATAAAGTCTGTCCTCAGGCCTCAGGTGAATCACATGATTCCATCTGCCGAAGTCAGAAGATCAGACAGAACACACGGCATGGAACGCTATGGAGAACCGGAGAACCGGAGAACGTGGAAACAGAACAAACCGCGTGTGACAAGCAGGGGGCAGCGTCGCCACCATCGCTGTATGAACAGCTGATTTTGAGATAACCTTGAAAGGCGCCGGCTGACGCTGAGGACACACGGGCGGGGGACGCTCGGTTATGTGTTCCGATGAGGACGTTCTCGCTTCAAGCTCAAACGAGTCTTTAAACCCTGTGACTCAGAAGGCGGACTCGGCCCCCAGGCGTCGCTTTTAACTTCCAGAGAAGGATAGAGGAGAGCGCAGAAAAACTTTTGAAGGACAAAGTTCTACACAGACCCCATCACCTCGTCACCAGCTATCAGGTTCTAAAGAGGGCAGCGGCTGGAACCTCACACTCACCGAAAAAAAAAAGACATCTTCAGAAGAAGATCTTTAAAAAGCTTCACAGATCGGGATTTTGACTTGAAGAGATTTTTAAGAGTTAAATAATCCATCCATCCATTATCTTCCGCTTTATCCTTTACTAGGGTCGCGGGGGGGGAGGGGGACATTTCGGGCGCTGGGAAGATACACCCAGGAGAGTACGCCTATCTATCGCTGTTCACACGCTCACTCACACACACACACTCTATATGGGGCAATTTGGAGAACTCAATGGACCTTGATCCATGTTTTTGGACTGTGGGAGGAAACCGGAGAACCGGAGAAACCGGAGACTGTGGGAGGAAACTGTGAGGAAAACCACATGGACATGGGGAGAACATGCAAACTCCACCCAGATTCAAACCGGAAATCCCTAGCTATCCCTAATAAAGGATGAAGCGGCAGATATCGGATGGATGTATTGGTAATAAATCTCGTATTTAATAAATCCATGTGATTGATTGATTTAAGTCCCAATGCCAAACATGAGTAACATCAAACATCTTGTTGCGCATGCTGGACAGTCCGTCCTGAAAAAAAACTAACGTCCATGAGTCCTGAACTCAACACCATTTAATAAATAAACTATGAATAAACTAGAACTGAGAACCGGGTTCCCTCCTCCAACCTCAGCGTCTGAAATCACGAAGGCATTCTGGAGGAATATGAACAATGTCCAATAGAAAGACTCTAAAATCATATGGAAAGCATTCCCCGGTGTGTATGACGATCGGGACGTGAGCTTCTATTGGTAAAATGTGTAGACGTCCCAATACCTTTCTCCATATTGTAAATTCCATCCATCCATCCATCCATCCATCCATTATCTTCCACTTTATCCTCTACTGGGAGGGGGGGGTGTTCCCCATGCCCATTCAGGGGAGATGCTGAGGGACTCTTTCTTTCTCTCTCTCTCTCTCTCTCTCATTTAGTTTATTAATTATTTAAATGATAAGCCTTATCGTATTATTCTGATGTTTTTGGTTCTGTCAGTATGAGAGGTGTAAACACGGCCATGTGGAACGCCTTCATCTTCCGAGGTTCATCTTGTGAATAACGAAGCCGTGTTGGTGTAAACATTTGATCTGTTGTTGTGCCTTTAAAAAAGCCGACTCGGGCTCCTGGATGTTTGCAATTATTTTGCCTGCCTCGCCCTAATTAAAACGCCGGCTCCACCGCCTCGCCGTGCCGCTCAGTCCTCGCCAAATTAAAAAGAAATTAGGAAAGCAGATGTGGTGTAATCTCGCCTCTATATTAAGTCTAATAAAGCAGAGCCATGGCAAGAATATTACAAACTATATTTTCTGGTGTAAGTGATGTAAAAACAAAGATAAATGGGGGGGTGAGGAGTGGAGGCAATTTAAAATGCAGATGAACCCTCAGAGTCCAACATCTGTTAAAGAGAGAGAGAGAGAGAGAGAGAGAGGGTTCAACATAAAGGAGGTGAGGATGCTCCTCTGAGGTAAGGTTTCGGGGAAGGCGGTCTCGGTCCTCGTCTGTGAGGACGCGTCGGAAAAAGAAAACCATGAACTTAATTAACTGCTCTCTCAATGTTCTCGCCTGTCCTGAAGGAACGTTTGCAGCCGGATGCACGATGGACGTCTCGAGTGCTTGGCTTCTCTTTCCGTTAAAGACATTGAGGATTTTTAATGACGAGGTTGCTACCGATTGGATGAGGCATTGCCGTGGTATATCGGGAAATTAGAAGCCTTTTTTAAACTACCCAATGGTATTGGTGTGATGGGCAGAGAACATTTCGGGCGCTGAGCGGATACACCCCGAACAGGACGCCGATCTATCACTATGCACTCAGACGCAAACAGACTATATAGGGCCAATTTAGAGCAGCCAATTTACCACGAGTCCATGTTGTTGGACTCTGGGAGAAAACAGAAGTTTCCTCCCACAGTCCAAAAACATGGATCAAGGTCAATTGAGTTCTCCAAATTGCCCCATATAGAGTGTGTATATGTGCTTGTGTATGTCTATGTGAATGAGCACGGTGGCTTAGTGGTTTGGCATGTTCGCCTCTCAGTGTTCGAATTCAAATCCCAATCTGGGTGGAGTTTGCATGTCCTCCCCGTGTCCGCGTGGGTTTCCTCCGGGTTCTCCGGTTTCCTCCCACAGTCCAAAAAACATGGACCAAGGTCAATTGAATTCTCCATATTGCCCCAAATAGAGTGTGTCTGTGTGAGTGAGTGTGTGCACAGTGATAGATTGGCGCCCTGTCCTGGGTGTATCTGCCCAGCGCCCGAAACATTGGATGGGCATGGGGAACCCCCTCCAGAACCTAATAGAAAATAAAGTGTAAGATAATGAGTGGATGGATGGATGGAGTTACAAGGTGAGCACAGGGTTAATCACAGCGCCTCCCGGAGCAATAAGGGTTAAGGGTCTTGCTCAAGGACCCACATGGGTAACTTCAGTGGACCTGGGATTTGAACCACCAACCTTCAGATTGACAGCCCAACGCCCAAACCACTGAGCTACCGCACCCTCCAATATACAAAAGTCACGTTATAGTGACTATATCTCCATCACGACTCCATCTACATCCCCGTACAGCACAGTTTCTACATCAGCATCCTATAGTATTCATTTATTCTTCAATATACGAAAGTCATGTTATAGAAATCACTCTACTGGACTTACTGGACATGGCTGTCCTACACTGTTGATTCTGCCCCCCCTCCATGCTCAAGGAGGACGAGTCCCCCAATGAGCCTCGGTCCTCACAAGGTTTCTTCCTTAAAATATCAACATAACAGGAAGTTTTGTCTTGCCGCTGTCTCTTGGTCTTGCTCTTTGGGGGTTTAAAAGTTTATAACCCTGTAAAGCTGCTTTGTGACGATGTACGATTGTAAAAAACGCTTTATAAATAAATTACTTGAACTTGAACTCTACATTACCGCACAGAACCGACGAAGGATATTTATTGTCACATCACCTAGTACTGGGGTACTGGTGAGTGAAAAACTTATGAGCAAATACCCACAACTGTGCAAAAAAGCAATATTTACTAATAAAGGAAAAATTATACAATAAATTTACAATATAAAAATTTAAATATAAGAAAGGTATGGAGCTATAGATACAGTCAGAGTCGGAGAGGGTATATGTAAGAGTCTGTGGGTGCTGTGAGTAAAGTGCAAGGTGCAGTGTATATGTGAGGTGGCAGTTGTCCGAGTATGGGCAGTACACAGTTCTACAGTTCTACAACATTTACATTTACATTACATTTGGTCATTTATTGGACACTTTTATCCAAAGCGACTTACAAGGTGAGCACAGGCTTAATCACAACATCCCTGCAGCTATGAGGGTTAAGGGTCTTGCTCAAGAACACACACTGGTAACTGGGATTTGAACCACCAACCTTCAGATTGATAGCCCAACGCCCTTACCACTGAGCTACCGCTCCCTCCCTCCCTAAAACACAAAAAAAAAATATATTCCTCATGGTATCGTCGTGATTTTATATCCATAACTGTACATTACAGAACACTTTTTATTATATGACCTCAGTAACTTTATAAAGGTACTGACGGCATCTCCATCAGTGTACGGCGCTCAGTTTTTAAGTTTAAAGAACACGGGATTGTTGCATCACACACTGACACTGAAAGCCCAGCTCTGCACGCTCACCATGCAAAAGAGGAATCCATAATTCCTAAAACGCGTGCTCCACCCCCCCCCCTCCCACCTGGGTTCAGTCTATAATTATAGTGAGGCTGAATTAGCAGAACTGATTCCAATGCAAAGCGCTCCGGTGAGGAGGTTCGGAGGGCCCTTAACCTTGACTATATTAAAAAGCAGATCCAGAGATGAGCACCGGCATTAGAGGAGGCACTGAGAACGAGGATTAACCAAACCGAACTGCGTAATTGCGTAAAAAAAAAAAAAAAAAAAAAAAAAAAAAAACTGCAGTACTTCGGGGTTCTGGGTTATCCCACCGAAAAAAGATGCAGAGATTCAGTCACGGGGGTCTGGACCTCTAACATCACAGGGGGCTGGACCTCTAACATCACAGGGGGCTGGACCTCCAACATCACGGGGGGTTGGACCTCTCCCATCACGGGGGGCTGGACCTCTCACATCACAGGGGCTGGACCTCTAACATCACGGGGAGTTCGACCTCTCCCATCATGGGGGGCTGGACCTCTCCTATCACGGGGGCTGGACCTCTCCCATCATGAGGGGCTGGATCTCTCCCATCACGGGGGGCTGGACCTTTCCCATCACACGGGGCTGGACCTCTCCCATCACAGGGGGCTGGACCTCTTCCTTCACAAGGGGGCTGGACCTCTCCCATCATGGGGGGCTGAACCTCTCCCATCACAGGGGGCTGGACCTCTCCCACCCTGGGGGCTGGACCTCTCCCATCACGGGGGGCTGGACCTCTCCCATCACAGGGGGCTGGACCTCTCCCATCACAGGGGGCTGGACCTCTCCCATCACAGGGGGCTGGACCTCTCCCATCACAGAGGGCTGGACCTCTCCTATCACAGATGGCTGGACCGTGGAGAGGGAACCCGGGTTTGCACCTCATCGTTTGGTTTTTGGCCGCTGACATTTAGGAACGGCGTTTAAACATGACGGGGTGACGTGCCTGACAACCGCCTGACAACCGCCCCAAAGTTTATCACCCGTTTGGCCTTTGAGCTGTAATGTCACCCTGCCACTGCAGTTCTGCACTGAGAGAGAGAACCGAGAACCGCCTCGCAGCACTATGGTGCGGTGAGAGGACATACGGGACGACGCTTCAAATATTAATGATGTCACATTTTTATATTATAAAGGATTACACAAACCTATGACCAGGTCAGCCAAGCCGGCTGGATTAGAAACATCCCATAATGACCCTTACCTGGAGCCGTCTTTGTGCCGTCAGCCTTGAAGGAGAGGTGCTTTACAAATCAGATCTACAAAGGTTAAAGAGAGAGAGAGAGAGAGAGAGAGAGAGAGAGAGAGAGTTAGCATTCATTCATTATCTTACATTTAATCCTCTACTATGGGCACGCGGGGGGGAGGGGGGGTTCTCCATGCCCATCCAGGGGAGAACGCAGGGCAGATACACCCAGGACTGGGGGGTAATCTATCGCTGGACACACACACACTCTATATGGGGCAATTTAAAGCATACACTTCATCTTGATCCATGTTTTTGGACTGTGGGAGGAAACTGGAGAACCCAGAGGAAACCCATGAGGACATGGGGAGAACATGCAAACTCCACCCAGATTGAAATTCAAACCTGGGTCCTCAGCGCTGAGAATAGAACGTGCCAACCACTACACCATCATGCCACCAGTATTTAGAACATATATTTATGCATTATGTTTTGCTGAATTTTCTACTAGGGTTGCGGGGGGAGGGGGGGTTTGAGAACATTTTGGGCGCTGGGCAGATACACCCAGGACAGTGCGCCAATCTATCACTGGACACACACTCACTCACACACACTCTATATGGGGCAATTTGGAGAATTCAGTTGACCTTGATCCATGTTTTTGGACTGTGGGAGGAAACAGGAGAACATGCCAACCACTAAGCCACCGTGCCACCCGCACAAAATCTTAATGAATCAAATAAATCCAACCATTATTAACCTTCTCTTTGATCTCCGAGCTTTGTGCATGAACTGATTCTCCTTTCCTTAGTAACTCCGCCGGATGCATTGGAACAGCGATTGCTTCCTAACGGCTTAAATCCAACACCAAACCCGAAGCTGTTATTTACACAGGAATGCAGATCTGCACTGTGTTTCTCAGTGTGATACCCTCTACCCCCTGGTGGTGGCGGCCCTCTTTCCCTCCAGCTCATGAATCGTGGGTGAGGAGGCAGAGGGAGTGTTTGAGGCCAGAATTCCAGACGAGATTGTTTGACGAGAAACGAGTCCGCAGCGAGTACGGGTTTCAAACCGAGGACACGGCGCCGGCCCGGAGAGACCCAAACGAATGTCCACGCTCGGCCTCGGGTTCGGCCAGTCCGTCAAGAGCTTCAGATGATTCAGAGCGAAGGGCACGGCAATGAGAGGGCCAACGCAGCCGCACTGCTCAAAATGGAGAAGTGATGGAGTCCCATGGTGCAGGCATTTGCATATCAAACCAACCAGAGAGATAGACTCGCAGCCCACACTGTCCAATCAGAACGTGGGTATGAGGGATGGAGATCCACGGCAAAGTTTATTTTGTTATTCCAACCACAGAATCCACCACCTTCACCGTGAACTACCACTACCATGCTGATGGTCTAAATACGGATGATGTAGCAATGAAAGAGAGAGAGAGAGAGGGATAGATTGGCGTCCTGTCCTGGGTGTATCTGCCCAGCGCCCAAAATGTTCTCCCCTGGATGGACATGGGGAACCCCCCCCCACACAACCCTAGTACAGGATAAAGCAGAATATAATGGATGGATGCATAAAAATAATAATAATATTAATAATAATAATAATAATAATTTGGGGCGGCACTGTGGCTTAGTGGTTAGTGGTCCCGGTTCGAATCCCCATCTAGGTGGAGTTTCCATGTTCTCCCCGTGTCTGCGTGGGTTTCCTCCGGGTTCTCCGGTTTCCTCTCACAGTCCAAACAATGCATCAAGTCAATTGAATTCTCAAAAATTGCCCCATATAGAGTGTGTCTGTGTGAGTGAGTGTGTGCCCAGCGATGGATTGGTGCCCTGTCCTGGGTCTATCTGCCCAGCGCCCGAGACGTTCTCCCCTGGATGGGCATGGGGAACCCCACCGTGACCCTAATAGAGGATAAAGCGGGAGATAATGAATGAATGAATGAATAATAATTAGAGAGGTGCAAGGACAAACTGAAGAACCCAGATTATTCAGACTGGGATTTAATCTGTGGTCCTTCACATGAGCTGAGAAATGTAAGCCACTGTGCACCTGAACCAGTTAAAGGTGTAAAACCTTCTGATTGAGCTGTTCATCATGCAGTTAGTGCTCAGTGATTGAACCGCGATTTAAACTTCTCCACGTGGCTTTCATTAGGATCGCTAAATGCACCACCACGCATCACGGAATGGAATCCCTTTATTAAATTAGGTTTTTAATGTTTTTTTAATGTCATTAGGATGGCAGAGATGTCGGGCTCGTTAGGCGATTGTGGTGTCAGGCATAAAGAATTAAAGGGAAACTCTTAATGAGGAGATCCACAGGAATGGACAACTACCTAAAGGGAGCTTCGCCCCAAGCGCCCTCCGTTTGCAGCTGACGCAAAGCAGGAGAACATCTGTGCGTGTCCCGTGGCAGTGGAACGCATTTGAAGAACAACAGCCTCCAGCAAACATTCAACTATGCTGCAGCTTTACACTGAAATCAGCGCGACCTTTGACTTTTACAGTTATATAAAGGGAAAAGTATGAAGTGCAGCATACAGAATGCATTTACTGCACAGATATAACACAGAGAAAGATATCAACAAGAACAAATGTATGCCTACCTACCTATAGATCTATATATGTATATATACCTATCTACATATCTACCTACCTACCTATATATCTACATATATACCTACATACCTATATAACTACATATATACACATGTACACATCTACCTACCTATATATCTACATATCTTCCTACCTACATATCAGTATATAGAGAGAAGAACCACAGGATTTTCATTCATTCATTCATTCATTCATTATCTCCCGCTTTATCCTCTGTTAGGGTCACGGTGGGGTTCCCCATGCCCATCCAGGGGAGAATGTCTCGGGCGCTGGGCAGATACACCCAGGACAGGGTGCTAATCCATCGCTGGGCACACACTCACTCACACAGAAACACTTTATAAGGGGCAATTTTGAGAATTCAATTGACTTGATCCATGTTTTTGGACTGTGGGAGGAAACCGGAGAACCAGGAGGAAACCCACGCGGCTACGGGGAGGACATGCAAACTCCACCCAGATGGGGATTCGAACCGGGAATCCCTAGCGCTGTGAGGCGAACATGCTAACCACTAAACCACCGTGCCGCCGTACCCAAGGATTTATTTATATATTTATAAAACAAGTCGCTCCGCTCCTTAAATTTGATTGGCTGAACCATTTGTCCAGCCGTGACATCATTAACAATAACATACCCCTCTGAGCTTCACATTCGTATCAGTGTGTGATATATAATACATTATTTTAAAATCATAAAATACAGATAAATATAAACAGAGATCAGCACTAAACCTGTTACACTGTTTATAAACTGTGTTCTGTAATTTGTCCACTAGATGGCAGTATGATTGTGAGAGAAACCGGAATCCTGTTACTCAGCGATCAGCGATCAGGACTAGATTACATGGCTGAAGAGCAGATTATTAACGATTTTGCTTTCAATAAACACATTTCTGAATCAAAGCTTGTTTTTTTATTCTATTATAGTGTGTTTGTAAGTGTTTTATTAAAGCAATCAGACACTCCAGGTTGTGTATTATTGTGAATAAATCATGTAAAGAGGTGGAACTGTACTCACGACTAATAACACCTCTTTATGGGGTTGATTCCCAATAATGCCACGCCCTTATCGCGTTATTATATAACTATATCTATCTATCTATCTATCTATCTATCTATCTATCTATATATACAGTATATATATATATATATATATATATATATATATATATATATATATATATATATATATATATATATATATATATATATATATAAGAATAAATGCAATGGTGGTTGTAGCTTCATCATGCCTTGTGATCGTTTCCGCTGTGAGATAAACCAGTTTGCAGAACTCTGTTGCCCATGGCTTCCCGTTAATTGCCTGCTTTGCACTCGGTTCACTTAGATCTCTAAATCAAAGTAAAGTAATTAAGAGCGGTCCACTGTTCGGTCTTTAATGCCAATGTTTGTTCGATGTTCGTATCGAGCATGCGGGAATGTTAATGACCTGGATGTGAAATGCAGCTTTTTGGCGTCTCCACACAGGATGTGCGAATGTTAAAGGGGCTAGAAAATGAAAAATCCAATAGAGCCGCCGCGCGGCCATAAATCTTTAACCGGACGACGACAGAGGAGAAAAATCAGGTGGGAAGGACTAATTCGGCGCCGGCTCGGCATGGCTTTGTGAAGATTCCGTGGCTGCTGTGGCTGATAAAACACAATGTGTTGCATAATGTGATGGATGAGCGCTTTATCAGCGAACAATGGAGCTTAACCCCGGACCACCCGCCTCGCCAACAAAGTTGGGTTCTTCAGCGCTCCTGCGAAGTTCGCCGACTAAAGAACCGTGATGAAGTTCGGAGAATGTTACAATTAAAAAAAAAAAAAAAAAACATGTATTCATTAAAGGAACCGCAATAACGAGACCATCAGTACATGTTTGCGGTCTTCATTTCATTGGCGTTTCCTACGTTCTCCTGTCCGTCCGTCCGTACGCACTGCATTCACTTCGAATAGATGAAGACCGAGGACATTGGATGGCAATTGGTGGACCAGACGAGGCATCGGGATGTCAGGACTCTGCATCGGCCGAGTGAACTCCGGATGAATGAGCATCATGATGACATACTGAGCTTTTGTTGCGATTGGTCGATACCCTTTATGGAGGCTCGTCGGTGCTTATGGGTATTATTTTATTATATAAATCACCGGCGTCTGTCGGAACCCATTCAAGCGCTCTGCGGCCGTATTGACTCTTTTTTCTCGCGGTTGAAATTAATTGTGTTATTTTTTTCCACAATCACGCCTCTGCATTAATTAATCAAACTTGCGGTCGGGAAATTATTTACATTACACTGCGGCAGAATCCCAAATCCTCTAAAGCAGGCTTTAAGAATTATATATATATTTTATATTTTATATATTATATATATTTTTGCTTTAAGTAAATGAACACTTATCAAACCTCATTTAAATATTAATTGAAATGTAAATAATTGCACATGCTGAGAAAAAAATTGTAGCCGAAGAAAAAAATTGTGTATTTTTTTGTAGAGAACCTGTTTATAATCGTTATTGACGAGAAATCAATCAGCATGTCATTAACACAGTGGGGGGGGGGGGTGTCCAAATTTTTAATGATTAAAAAAACGATTAAACCCGGTCGCCACGGTGGTGTAGTAATTAGCATGTTCTCCTCTTAGAGCTGGGGATCCAGGTTCGAATCCCTAGCTGGGTGCATGTTCTGTGGATGAGTGGGTTTCCTCCGGGTTCTCCACTTTCCTCCCACAGTCCAAAAAGCAGGGATTCAAGGTAAATTAAATTATTCAAATTGCCCCATATACGTAGAGTGTGTGTGTGAGTGAGTGTGTGTCCAGCGATAGATAGGTGTCCTGTCCTGGGTGTATCTGCCCAGCACCCAAAACACCCCCCACCTAATATATATTAGTTAACTAATATACATAGTTTTATGTATTTATTTATTAAAACATATTCAATGATTTGGATAACTATATATATATTTTATATTATACAGTATATACAGTGGTGTGAAAAAGTGTTTGCCCCTCATTTACTGTTTTTTTGCATGTTTGTCACACTTAAGTGTTTCAGAACATCAAACCAATTTAAACAATAGTCAAGGACAACACAAGTAAACACAAAATGCAATTTGTAAATGAAGGTGTTTATTATTAAAGGAGAAAAAAAAATCCAAACCATCATGGCCCTGTGTGAAAAAGTGATTGCCCCCCTAAACCTAATAACTGGTTGGGCCACCCTTAGCAGCAACAACGGCAACCAAGCATTTGCGATAACTTGCAATAAGTCTTTTACAGCGTTCTGGAGGAATTTTGGCCCACTCATCTTTGCAGAATTGTTCTAATTCAGTTACAGTAGAGGGTTTTCGAGCATGAACGGCCTTTTTAAGGTCATACCACAACATCTCAATAGGATTCAGGTCAGGACTTTGGCTAGGCCACTCCAAAGTCTTAATTTTGTTTTTCTTAAGCTATTTAGAGGTGGACATGCTGGTGTGTTTAGGATCATTGTCCTGCTGCAGAACCCAAGTTCGTTTCAGCTTGAGTTCACGAACAGATGGTCGGACATTCTCCTTCAGGATCTTTTGGTAGACAGCAGAATTCATAGTTCCATTTATCACAGCAAGTCTTCCAGGTCCTGCCGCAGCAAAACAGCCCCAGACCATCACACTACCACCACCATATTTTACTGTTGGTATAATGTTCTTTTTCTGAAATGCAGTGTTCCTTTTACGCTGGGACACACACCTTCCAAAGAGTTCCACTTTTGTCTCATCGGTCCACAGAATGTTTTCCCAAAAGTGTTGGGGATCATCAAGATGTGTTTTGGAAAAATTGAGACGAGCTTTAATGTTCTTTTTGCTCAGCAGTGGTTTTCTTCTTGGAACTTGAACCATTTTTGCCCAGTCTCTTTCTGATGGTGGAGGCATGAATGCTGACCTTAACTGAGGCAAGTGAGGCCTGCAGTTCTTTGGACGTTGTTGTGGGGTCTTTTGTGACCTCTTGGATGAGTCGTCGCTGCGCTCTTGGGGTAATTTTGGGCGGCTGGCCACTCCTGGGAAGGTTCACCACTGTTCCATGTCTTTGCCATTTGTGGAAAATGCCTCTCACGGTGGTTTACTGGATTCCCAAAGCTTTGGAAATGGCTTTATAACCCTTTCCAGACTGATAGATCTCAATTACCTTCTTTCTTAATTGTTCCTGAATTTCTTTGGATCTCGGCATGATGTGTAGCTTTTATAACTTTTATATAACTTTTAAGTTTTTTTTATTAATGAATATATATGATTAAATTTAGCACATAGGTTTTACTTCAGGCTAAAATTTATGATGATTTAATGATTTAATCCCTTGTGTGTTGTGTGTGTTGTGTGTGTGTGTGTATGTGTGTGCGAGCTCATGTGTCTGATGGACTGATGAAACAGGACACTGGTTTTGGATTTATGGTGCAGTTACAGTGTGTGACAGTATGTGGCACTGTTCTTAAGAGTTTCTGAGTTAACAGGATCACTCTGCAGTGTTCTTTAGGCCCAAACTAGAGAGGTACAGCAGAGATTTAAAGACAGATCACAGATGAGACTGCGCACCATCGTACTACAATACAGCAAACCTAATTCCTCATGTACTTTAACAATGTTCCTGCTAATTAACATCTAATTAACATGTCGACCAGGCGGGGGTCTTGTTGCAGCTAAATAAACAGGGTCTAATTGCACCCATAATTCAACTAGAGCCGGTGCGCCGTTCCTCCATCACGCATCCCGACACTGACGAGTAAACGGGTTCCTTTCATCCATCCAATCAGAAGCCTCGATATCGGTGTTGATTTGGCAGCGGAACCCATAATCCTCTCCTGAGAGACGGTTAATTACACCGGTGGAGAGCCAAGTTAAAGCAGAAAGACGAGCCCTTCGTTAGGAGACGATAACAGATCGTTCAGCCGCCACCCGTCGCTTCCGACGTTAAAAAAAAGAGAGTGTTTTGGATCAACAGCAGTGGGCGCCGTTTCAAAAGGAGCGGAACCCAATGCGGACGGCAGTAGCGATTGTTCGGATCCCCTGGTGGCTGATGGGATGCGAAGGCAGGCAGATGTTCTGCTATGTGTTCTCAGAAAACCTTAAAAAAATAATAGAGCAGGGTGCGTGTTGGTACGAATAGTGGTTGGCATGTTCTCCTCTCAGTGCTAGGGATTCCCGGTTCGAATCCCAATCTGGGTGGAGTTTGCATGTTCTCCCCGTGTCCGCGTGGGTTTCCTCCGGGTTCTCCGGTTTCCTCCCTCAGTCCAAAAACATGGATCAAGCTCAATTGAATTCTCCAAATTGCCCCATATAGAGTCTGTGTGTGTGAGTGAGTTTGTGCTCCGCAATGGGTTGGCGCCCTGTCCTGGGTGTATCTGCCCAGCGCACGAAAGGTTCTCCCCTGGATGGGCATGGGGAACCCCACCACCACGACCCTATACAGGATAAAGCGGAAGAAGGATAATAATGACAGGGGACGGCATGGTGGCTTAGTGATTGGCATGTTCTCCTCTCAGTGTTGGGGATCCAGGTTCAAATCCCAATCTGGATGGTTTGCATGTTCTCTCCATGTCTACGTGGGTTTCCTCAAACTGTCCAAAATCATGTATTAAAGGTAAAATGATTGCTCTAAATTGCCCCATATAGTGTGTGTGTGTGCTTGTGCAGTGATAGATTGGCGTCCTGTCCTGGGTGTATCTGCCCAGCGCCCGAAACGGTATCCCCTGGATGGGAACAGAGTACCCCCGCGACCTTAATAGATGATAAAGCAGAAGATAATGGATGGATGGATGAATTTGTTTAACGTGTTATCATCCGATTGGTTCATCCTCTTAATCCGTTCACGTGCCCTTTAAACCTTTTTCCAATAGTATTAGTAAGTAACTAATAATTGATCATTTTCAGCAGGATTTTATCTGCTACAGAAAAATAAAAAAACTTAAGATGTGGATCTTTTACCCTGTAAAGGAATGTTGAGATATCTTTCAGTCTTTTGTTAATTTGAATAATTAGGTAAGAGTTAATTATCGCTGGTTTAAAATGCCAGATGGCTTCGGTTCTGCGGGTTTCTGACGGCGCCGATGTTTGAGTGTCAGCTCGCAGCTGCTGATGCTGGAAAAGTCATCACAGCTTCGGGTTCTCTAAAGGTTCTGTTTGTGGCAGAACGTGCAGATTTCAGACTCAGACTAATCTGTAGATCTTCACCTTGAACCCATTGGACCAGCGTGTCCAATTAAAATGGATTTAATGTTTTGTCATCTTAAGCAATGCCTTCCTGCTCCTCAAAACATCTCAACACATTCAAATAAGTAAAGAAGCGGAACCCACAGGTGTGGAACGCTTCCACGGGGACAGAACCAAAGTTTGTGATGTCATCGCCTTATGGTCCTAGAACCGTTCTGCTTGCTAAAATACAAATGCAATAGTTATTTATTTTTTTTTTAAAGTTCATTCATTCCGCTTAATCCTCTACTAGGGTCAGGGGGTGTGGATTGGTTCTCCATGCCCATCCGGGGCGGCCTGGGGGGGGGGGGGCAATTTCAGGTGCTGGGCAGATACAACCAGGACGGGGCACCCAACTCTCACACACACACACACACACTCTATATGGGGCAATTTAGAGAATTAAATTTACCATGAATCCATGTTTTTGGACTGTGGGGGAAATCCATGCAGACACGGGGATCCATGCAGACTCCACCCAGCTTGAGATTCAAACCTGGTTCCCCAGCACTGAGAAGAGAACTGTGCCGCCCTTATTAATAAATTAATTTGTAATAAATATTGTACACCTAAAAACGGTGAGGTACGAAAATTATTCTCATAAAACACTAAAAATAAACGTCTGGAATGATCTTAAAACCTCACCCTGAAACTGCTAAACTGTACCGGTGTCCACAATAAAAAAAAAAATCAACACGGTACGAGAGGGTGTGGCTTTTTTCTGAATGAAACCTATAAAGAGGTGTTATTAATTGTGACATGTAGTGGAGTACAGCTCCACCTCTTTACGTGATTTATTCACAATAATGCACAACCTCGAGTGTCTGATTGCTTTAATAAAACACTTACAAACACACTATCATAAAAAAACAAGCTTTGTTTTGTTTATTAAAAGCAAATTCGTTAATAATCTGATCTTCCGTGATGTAATCTAGTCCAGTTTTTAAACTGAACGCTGATCGCTGAGTAAACAACACTGCCCTCTAGCGGCCAAACCACAGAAGAGTAAGTTTATAAACAGTGTAACAGGTTTAATGCTGATCTCGGTTTATATTAATCTGTATTTTATGATTTAAAATAATGTATTGTATATCACACACTGATATCAATGTGAAGCGCTCAGAGGGGTGTGTTATATGTATGTATATGTGTATCTGTGTATATATGTATATGTCTATATATGTGTATATATTTATTTATTTTTTAATATTTTGCTACGCTACCATACTATTATACATCTGTGTTGTATATTATACATTATAATATTATTATAATTATTTTATACACTTACAAACTTGTTGAATGCTTCTATGGATACAGGTTCTGTCGTCTGTTCTTGGTCGTTAAGAGGTACCACTCGGAATTTCATTGCATCATGTACAATGACAATAACGCTCTCTAATCTAATCTAATTGTTAATGATGTCACAGCTTGACCGACGGCTCGGCCAATCAGATTTAAGGAGCAGATCCACCCGTTGTTCGTATAATCGTTGTTATAAGTGAGTTCTTGTAAATTTGTAGCCACAGTCGAACAAACGATGAGTCTTCCTTTTTAGTATCTAAAGCAGTACGGTTCTAAGCATGGTTCTAAGCGTGGTTCTAAGCGTGGTTCTGAGCGTGGTTCTAAGTGCGGCCGTCTGATGGACTTGTTAACAGCTGGAGTCCTTGCTCTCTGGATAAGTGGAAGTGAGGATCGGTTGTTGGCGTCAGGGCGGTGGTTTCGCACCCTGACGGACGAGCACTCTGAGGATCAATAGTGAGCTAAATCTTCACTCTCTCAGATCAATGTCTGCAGCCTCACAATCACACGCTGATTCACAGCTGTAAGTGAAGCTCCGGAGCATCCATCTTGGAACAAAGAACACGCCGCTTCAGTCTACAGCTTTGCCGTTTAGGTATTTTATAGCGGTCATGTGTTTTTTTTTTTTTTTTAGGGTTGGTGGGCTGAAGGAGACAGACAGCTGAACAGAAAATACAGAAGTTCCCCATGCCCATTCAGGGGAGAAGGTTTCGGGCACTGGGCAGATACACCCAGGACAGGGCGCCAATCTATCACTGGACACCCACTCACTCACACAGACACACTCTATATGGGGCAATTTGGAGAATTCAATTGACCTTGAATCCATGTTTTTTAAACAATAGGAGGAAACCCAGAGAAAACTCACGTGGACACGGGGAGAACATGCAAACTCCACCCAGATTGGGATTCAAACCTGGATCCCCAGGGCTGAGAGGAGAACATCATTACCATTATTATACTGTTATAAGCTGCGCCGCTGCGCCGCTGTTCACGCTTTAGAGAACCCAATTAAGGAACCGAACAAGAACCTTACTGTGTAGTCCCCCCCCCCCTCCCTTTCTCTTTCTTGGTCATGTGACTTGTGGACAGTCGCTGTGTAGCTCCTAAATGACCAGCCCTCACCACGATGACTGTTTTTAGGCCGTTACAGCAGTGAGTAGGGTCATGACATCATGAGCTCTATCCTGCGAGCTGATTGGTCGCTTCACCGGTCCAACGGGGAGCGACAAATAAAGAGGCGAAGCTGCCGCCCCGTTTCCCCCCCGGCTGTCTGAGGCGGTGATTTGTTCACTCCTGAGTGTGATAAAGACTTGCTCTCTTATTTCACCCTAACGCTATAGAAAATCACATCATAAATAACCGGAGAACCACCCCCCCTCCACCCCCGCCCCCCGTCCCAGCCCCCCTGCAGTTACAGATGCCTTTCTGTTGTTCGGTGCGGCGGCATGGCTGCATAAATGCAGATATAAAGTATATAAAGTAAATAAAATCGTTATGGACTCATTCCATTTGGAAATCGTA